>VOMN01115993.1:0-16903 GCA_014899125.1 Orchestia grillus
TTTCAAGATCCATCAGGATCCTAGAAGAAGAAGAAGAAGAGTGGAGGCCATACAAATGTCAAGATCCCCCTGGATCCTCGAAGAATAAGATGGAGGCCACAAGAAGTGACTTTGGATGGAGATTGGTTTTTTGAGCAAGTGATGAATGCTGTGTTAAATTGAGAGGTGAAAATTGAGCCTTTGAAAAGTAATAGATAGGCTAAATTTTTGAACGCAATTTGAGTGTTAGTGCATAGGTGTTAAAGTACAGTATGGCGCTATGCCACTTCACCATATCGAACATTTATCACAGCTGTTGAAATCGGTAACATATGTTGATGTAACATCTAAATTAGTGAATATATTAATAAAGATTTTATCAAAAGTTTTTTCATATTCATAATAAAGCATGTTCCCATTACTTCCCAATTAGAAGTTCCATTGAGACATTCATGTTTTAATTTTAAGGCTGTAATTTCATTGATTGAAAAACTGAAAGGTACATATTTTGTATGTGACTAACTTTGGAATAAACAAGCTTTCCCTCTTTCTTGGGATACATGTGTATTTAATATTTTGTGCTACATTTAGCAAAGGGGCTGCTGGCTATCAGCAACTGACTGGGAATCCCTGTTTGCTGACTTCTGACCATTAGCTGGTCAGCTTAAATCCAGAATGCAATTTTTGCTGTGTCCCAGAGCCCAACTCTAAGTGTATCTTGCATTGAAAAAGTACTACTTATAAAGATTTAATATAATTTAAATTTCACCTGTAAAACATAGGTCTTGAATTAAATGAAAAAATATTTGGATATAGAAATTTCTATTAGCATAAAAAAATACACTGGCTGTAGAGATTACCCTTTTTATAACCTGGTATTAGAAGAAAGATATTCCATGCATTGGGAACTTTTTATAAAAAGTACATGTAAACTGTATTGTAAGGAATGTACTTCACTGTATTTACTGTTAAGCTTACCCTAGAAGTAGGATTAATAGTCTTGCTTCTTCATTATAGCTTTACTATACAGTTCTGTCTTCAAATTTGTGAAAAAGTGTTTCTTGGTGAACATGTGGAAGTTTGTGATCACCTACAGGAATTTATAGTTCATAATGATAAACTATTTGTAAGATATGGGGTTACTGAAGGGAATTTATGTCCTTTATTAATAAGAGCTTTTATTAATGAAGGAAAAGGGAACTAATGTTTGATCTTATTTTATGTTCAAGGATAATGTCAACATTTATTTTGAATTAAGTTGAACACACATGGGTTATGCTTAGGAGCTCTGTGTAATTAGATGATAAAACATTTTTGTTACTTGTAAAGTGAATTTGTTTGGCATGCTTATGTTTTATTTATAAAATTACTTTACAATATCTAGTGAACCTCCACTGTAGTGTATTTTTAGTGTATTGAGTTCCAATTATAACATAATGCTCTTCAATTTTTGATTGGGAACCATTTAACAGAGTTGCTTATCTGTTTGATTTCTGCAAGAAGTGTACTTATTAATTAAAACATCACAATTTTGATAAAATTTTATCTATTTGTATCATAAAAGGTGCCAGTCACAGTACTACTCACATCACTGGATAATTTTTTTTTTTCAGATTTACCTAGTGCCATGCAAATTAATTAAAATGTGTAGCAGTTAGTTTTTGCTAGATTTGACCAAAGAAAATATTTGATTAGTTGCTGCTTAGTTGGCCACAAACAGTCCATTAGCTGGTGGTCTAGAGTGTGATGCCATTATGCCACTCATCAAGAACATCACTGCCATCTCGTACTCTTCACAAGTGAGACCCTCATTTTAGCTTCATTATTTTGTATTCTTTGTGAGACTTTCATTTTAGCTTTATTATTTTATATTCTTTGTGAGACTTTCATTGTAGCTTTATTAGTTTTTATTCCTCATGAGTGAGATTTGCATTTTAGCATTAATAATTTCATATTCTTTATGAGGGAAGTACACACATTTACATTACTTTATTTTTCACCACAGATTTGGTCATGGTATTTCATTTGCCAATTCTAAGTTGTGTAACATTTCTCTGAAGGCTTGGCGTATTTTGCTGTGTAGGGTACAAATAATATACAAAGTGTGCATCATAATGTGGCACATTGTTGTTATTATCATGCCTGTATGTGGCATGAATCTATTCTGTTATCTTTTGCCTCAGTAGTATTCATTTAAAAAACCTAATGCATTATGACCTAGTTTCAATAGGCTTATAGATATTTTGATATTATGAGATATCTAACATAGAAAAAAGTTTTTCTTTGTATTAATATCTTCCATTTTATTATTTAGCCTTAATGTTTCAATTAGAAATATTTTCAGTTAGATGTACTGTCATGTGAGGTTTTTCATGATACTTTTTTAAAATTTTTGTTGATACTTCTTACTATTTACAATTCTCACATGTTGAAAGTTATTTGTAGGTTTATGTCAGGGCTATGAAATTGTATGGTATGACAAAAATTTTTATTCACTTTATATCTTGACAGAAGTGAAAATAGTTTTTGAATTGCCCTGGCTTCCAGTTCAATTTGAGACACTTGCAAAGAAAGTTTTGAAAATGTGCTTCCAAATTATTTATTGATGTGAATAATTTTCTCTGACTCAGTATACATGTTAATCATGGTAATGGATGATATTGATCGCTAAGTTGAGGAACTTTTTTGACTTTTAATAGTTTAAAATGACCAATTTATGAGGATACCATGCAGCTTTGAAATTTTGTTTTCTACTCTACTGATGTGGATGAGACACTGTTATTATGGATCTACTGTTCACCAAGAAAACATGCTTTGAAAGAAACTGAAGTATATGAGGAGTATTTGGAATTTGAATGCAATGACATTTCCATTGTGACACCATTCTACTGCTGGAAAGTGAAAAAAATTAGCACACTTTGTTATGAGGATAGAAGGCATTTAATTGATTAACTTGTTGAAGTATCTCTACTCATGCGTAGCTCAGTGCAACACAGTCAGCCAAAAGATTCTGCATGATAAAATGTGGCAAATTCATCGCCCAGTTGTTGACACCTGCTGTAGGGGCCATTTGTGTTCGGCAAGAACCTTTGCAAATACTAATCATCTAGAACAATGAAAAAATATTGTAGTTTACTTATACACAAAAAAGCCTTCAGAATTGTTGAAAATACAAATTGAACATGTTTTATGAAGTGTTATGACTTACCTCAGTAAAGTGTCCCAGATGGCCTTGCATGATGGTACTGCACTTGCTTAAAGATGATGAAGCTGTTGGAGTGTTTTTCTTTAGGTTTTAGGTGCAGAAGAAATGAGTACGTAAGTTAGCAGCTATTAGTTAGGTACTTGTGTATACCACTTGCATCAGCATACACATTTAATCTCAAATGATACATTTGGATGTGGTCCACTCATTTGTCCCTTAATTTGGCAGACATAATTGTTTGTTCTATGTGTATATGTTCCTTTTTTAAATTTTGGATGAATTAAAAATCAACCTTACATGTATATATATTACATATGGCATTGTAATTTATATACCTAGTAATTCTAATAACTTGAACACTGAATTATAAATGTGTTGACAATAAATGTTTTCTGGGATGGGCAGGACCCAAAGCATCCCCTGAGTGCTCTCCTGAAGGGCACAGGGGCCTGGTTGTGCTCCCCTGATGACCGGAGCGGACGGCTCTCGGCTGATCTGCAGCTGGACCGAGCCATTTCAATCTCCTACATTGATGTTGGTCAGTCTTGCTGCTGTCATGAATGTATAACACAACCTTGGTATTAGCTCAAGCATCGTGTCCCAGGCTACGCTGGTGTGCCACCTTTTTAGGCATGCTGTATTTAATTTTAATCTTTATTTCCTGGGGTAAGACTTCAGCCCTGAGGTGTCCACCAAATTATATTTCACTCATATCTACTAGCGTAAGTCTTGATGTGTTTCTGTGGGGTGGTTGCTTGAATAAGTTTGTACCTATCTGGTTCTATAGTTGTTTTTTCCTTTATTGGATAGAGATATTTTAGGTTGTAAAATTTTTTATTTTTTACATTTTCTATCAAATTTTGCTTTTTGTTTTTGCAGCACTGAAGATTGAATTGTTGCATACTGCAACATTTACTGTTCAGTAAAGCTGTATCTTTTTATGTTGGTTCTTCTTTTTATCTCAATGATGTTCTGACCATTAAGACGAGTGAGACTTTTATAGGTTATAGACAAATAAAGATGATCTATAATGTGCATGAGTATTCACGGATTTCCCTTTATTGTGCCATTTGGTAATTCTGCTCTGTGTTGCAGGGAACCACAACTCTATGACACTGAGTGTGGAGGTGAGCCGCTCGTGCAGCAGCAGCGGCACCACATGCGCCCTGCTGCCCACAGTGGCCCTCATGACCCCACAGGAGTTTAGGGCGCAGCACGCCAAATGCAAGGCTGTGCGCATGTTCAGGGCAGGTAAGCTTCCTGGTCATTGTGTTGCTGTCATTGTATCCAGTGTCCTTGGCCCCATAACATGTCTGTCATGTGTAGGAAGTTTTCAGGACAGATGTATATTATGGTCTACATCAATTTTGAAGCTGTTTTTGGGTATTTATAGTTGCATGTGCAAGATAAATTAGGAGCACAAGTGGCTCAGTCAGACCAGTTGCTCAAAAGCGGATGCAAACTGTGACGTGCCGCTCCATTTTTGCCTTTGGTGACCAATAGCAGTGAAGTGCAAACCGGTGTACCTACTTTTAAATGCTGTGTCTGAGCACAAGAATAATTCAGGCCTGCATGAGAGGGTTCATTGTGTCTTTTGGAGCACAAATGTCTGGTTTCATCTCAGTGGGGAGAGTGAGTGTTCTCTGCTTTAGAGAACACAAGGTGGAATTCTGCGAGTAAATAATGCTGATTTGTTAGTTAATCGAAATGTTGATTACTGGTTTCGATAGCATGGAAGATAGTTTTTGCAGTGGCTAGGGTATTTTAGTCAATAGTACTTACTTGGAAATTTCATCAGTTTCATTTTTTCATTTAGTTTTCGAAAATTACACTTGTAGTATTATTATTATTATTAATATTGTTATTATCATTAGTATTACTATTTTTTTTAGAATATGTAGTAGCAGTTAAGTATACCACCAATAAACTGCACACAACAGGCACAGTGAGCTGTGCAGATGAGGGGTGCTCTCTTCACCAGTTAGGTGTTCTCTGTTCTTTTTGTGCCCTACTTCTTTCTGCTTGCTCTTACTATTCACTTCAAGATAGAGAGCAAATGTGCATTTTCTCTTTATATTCCAGTAGCTCTGCCATGGCACTGCAGTCATACTCTAATGGAGGACCTCTTAGCTTCCTCAATAATTCCACCTCATAAGTTGTGCGGATGTGGATTAACCTTCTGTCCGTTTTGAGTCCTTGGTGGTCGTCAGAGCTTGGTAGGACTCTCAAACTTCCTTGAGAATGAATGCTTACGGTTTGCACTTCACTTGAGAACCCCAGAGTCAAGCCCTGATTACCAGCAGTAAATATGTCTATTCGGGATGTTAGGTGGACCTCACTCATAATCTTTTGCCTTCAACTTTTGGAGGCGATGGTCGACTTACTGTCGTGGCAAACTCCTGGTCGAACACAGCCACTTCTCTTATTTCTCTTACCTTGTATTCTTATTTCTCTTACCTTGTATTCTTATTTCTCTTACCACAGCCACTTCTCTTATTTCTCTTACCTTGTATTCTTATTCCTCTTACCATAGCCACTTCTCTTAGTTCTCTTACCTTGTATTCTTATTTCTCTTACTACAGCCACTTCTCTTGTTTCTCTTACCTTGTATTCTTATTTCTCTTACCACAGCCACTTCTCATATTTCTCTTGCCTTATATTCTCGAGGATGAGGCAAGTTTATTTGTCTGGACCAGGCTTATGATTCAAATAAAATATGGTCCCCGGTAACACGGTAGTTAGCACACTAGCCCCTCCACATCCCTGCCACGTTGTCGCCCCCGCAGCGTGCAGTTTGAGACGGCCTTATTTTGAACAGATGACTTGGACAAGCGGGCGCTGAAGGAGCAGTGGGACCGGGTACGGATTACCTGCACCCAGCCATTCAAGCGAGGGGTGCAGTTTGGTCTCTCTTTCTTCAAGCTCTACACCTCAGAAGTCCTCCCACCCCCCACCGTCCACCCCTCTCTTCCCAGCGCTGTTGGTCCTCTTTTTCCATTGCCCCCAAACGCGGCTGATGGTCCGGCGGACGTCGCTGGGGCTGTTTCTCATGGCCAAGCTGGAAGTGATCCCTGCCTCCAGAGCAAGCTAGATTGTAAAAAGAAAACTCCAGCGGGCAAGTCGCTGCTGTCTGATGAGAATATATTGCAGAGGCTGCAAAGCGTTTCGCCTAGTCATGCATCCTTCAAAAAGAATCACTCACTGATATCACCAGGTTTTAATCAAAGTAAAAATACTTCTAAGAGCCCTCAGTCGTTCGCCAACAATCTCAAAGACCTCCAGCACAAGACCACAAGCCAACAAAGCCCTATGCATGCAGTTCAAGCAAAGGAAAATCACGGTAGAGGAGCAAGTAAGACTCACAAGAACGCATCAGCTTCTCCCCAGAGTGCTGCCCAAAGGTTCAGGTCAGCCTTGGAGAAGCTGTGCACCAACCAGGCCGGTGTGTCACCGACTGTAGTTGCCAAGCAGAATTTTATGAAGAAATTTGGTTCATCGACTGCAGAAGAAGGCACTGATGGGTGAGAAACATCAAAATCTTTGCTTACCTCTTAACTGCCTTGCTCCCTTGCCTATCCAAAGCCCATTTGGATAGGAAATAGAACTAGGTTAGTTATGCTAATGATACCATCATCCTCAGGGAGGGGGGGGAACTGTTAAGTTGTTAGCTTATCTCAGATATAAATGGGCTTTTCGTCTTTCGTGCCCACTCTACTTCCTTCAATTTTTACACTTGTTGTTATCTCTTCTATGTTTTCTCTTCCCCTTCATTTTTGACTCGCTCTTCCTATGTGCAGGGGATCCTATGTGGGAACACACCGTGTGCATAGAGTCCTCGTTTTCTACAGTCCATACGAAATTGTTCGTTTTCTTCAGTGCTATGCAGTGCGAGTTACTGAAGCGATGCTATCTTTACCACTACGACTGTTAAATGCCCCGTCCACTGAATTCGGTGCACTTAATATAATTAATTTTGCGCCCGCTGTGTGTTAGTTTAAACAGAAATGCCGCCTGCCAACAGGGAATGATGTCCCACTGTTTTTGTGTGTTTCACACCTTGTGCAGCTTTGATGTGCCCTCAAGGTAAAGCGTGTACGTAAAATTTCTTTGGTTAATTAGAAAAAAAACTGAGCAGGATAGAATCTATGACGCCCGTAGTGTATTTTTCGCTGGAATAATTTAGGTACAGTTACCCAAAAGTAAACTGATTTTTGCCCACTGCACGAGAAAACCTCTATTATTTAACTTAAAACGCAAAATTATGATTAATTTTAATTTGTTCCTTTGTTGCAACTCTGTTGAACAGAGTGTGGTGGATGCAAGACGGAGCTCCATGCCACAGCACAATTTGCTTACGCAGCCGCTAGAGCAAAGGTTTTATGGATCGTGTCATTGGAGTTGGGCATGAGATGGAGTGGCCCCCGTGCAGTCCCGATCTGACTCTGCGATTTTTTTTTAACTGTAAAAAAATGAAGTCTGCAAAAACCTTCAATAAACTTGCACGATTTATGTGACCGTATCACCCTGAATGTGAATGCACCTAAAAATTACCCTGAAATGATTCAAAATCAAAGCGGGAAATAAGAGTCCAGTGTGAAAAATGTCTTGAAAAACTGAGGCCAAAGGTTGAATTAGAAACTTAACCATGGATTCAAAAACTAGATTGTTTTAATATTATCAATAATGAACAATTCATTTATAAACTGGTAATACTATTTTTCGCCATTTGTGGATGTTCAGTGGCATTTGAGCAAATAAACTCAGTGCTGACGCTTGTAGCGCCCACTTGCGCAATGAACAAAACAATCACAATTACTTTTTGTGTACCTATGCCCAAACCACTCCTGTGGACCAACACATCTTTTAGCTGGCCGATGTTTAAAGTGAAACCAAGCCGATGTCTCCATGATTAATACTTACTGACTAATAAGTATTTAAAGATTTCGACACTTTCTGTGACTCACCCCGTATAAAGTCTTCTTGTAATGGCACTGTATTCTCTCTGCACACCAACTTTTTTTGTGAAGCGTTAGTTAGTTTGTTCCATTTTGTGACGTGCATAAGAATTTCTAGACTCTCTACCCACCTGTTCTCGGTGCATTCGTTCATTTCAACTAGATGATCACCGGGGCTCAATTCTTGATCAATTCTACGGTATTGAGGGAAGATGTTACAGCATTTTTGCTACTATTGCAGACGATCTCCAGGACTTCCGATATGCAGGGCGGACACCAGCGGNCTGAGTGTGTGAGGTGTGAGTTGCCACGCTTCGGTGGCACCAGTGAGTGACATGCTGGTGGCAACTTGTGTCCAGTTTGACTAACTGTATTAAGGGAACGTGGGGGGAGCAGGTTAGAATCCCGCGTGTGCATATATTTCTTCACCTGGTGTGTATGGGTTGGACGAGTACCTAGTGGGTGTACTGGTGCTGGAGGAGTACCTAGTGGGTGTGCTGGTGCTGGAGGAGTATCTAGTGGGTGTGCTGGTGCTGGAGGAGTACCTAGTGGGTGTGCTGGTGCTGGAGGAGTACCTAGTGGGTGCTGTGCTGGTGCTGGAGGAGTACCTAGTGGGTGCTGTGCTGGGTGAAGATCACGAGGAGAATGATTGGTCTGCTCTGCAAACTCCCGACGTTGCGACGTGTTACGAGGGGCAGTCGAAAAGTTCTCAAGTGGCTCACCAAATTTCCATCCGGTGCGCAACGTTTTGCCCTGTCAATTCTACGGAGACGAAATGTACCCATGGAAACGTAGGTTAAAAAGTGTCTAAATGGTGATGACGGATGGTAATAAAAAAAATGGGAATGTTGCTTTGTAGAATAAACTTTTTGGACCATTTCTCTGAAAACATTTTCACTGCCTCACCTGTTAATCGATATGACTCAAGACGTTTAATGCGATGTGGCCGACATATGCGTCGCTCTTTTCTGAAGAAAATGGCACCGTCGCGAGAACCGTGCTAATGAGGACGATATGTTCAGACTCCTGCCAGGCCCGGGTGGGGTAGTTGCATTTGTGTGAACTGTCTGGCACCCCCACCACTAGTTGCAGGCCCTGGTGTGCTACGTCTGTGCAGAGTGTCCAGCACCAGTGCCACCACCATCACTGTTGCAGGTGCTGGTGCAGCTGCTGCTTCGTCCAAGGCTGAGTTCGAGTACGAAGCCCTGGAGTTTCTCATCGCCCTTGACTTGCAGAGAGATCAAATCCTGCAGCTAAAAGTGGCAGGTATGTGTGTGGCCTCCACCCTAGTGTTGCTGGTGTAGCGCGCCTCTCCACCCTAGTGTTGGTAAGATAACTTTAAGTTGTTCTTAGTGTCGCATTTTGGTCACCTCTCTCTTAACCCAAATGCTGCAGGCGGTGGTTCATTAAATTACAACCGAATTACTTCTCTCCTCAACTCTTGCCAAGAATGATACCCTTCTGTCCACGAGCGTAGTACTCAACCCCATGTTTCTGTGCTTTTTTCTAGTACAGGCGGTTGGCTGCAAGGGTAGACGACTCTTATGACTGTACCTGTGAATTTTATTGCTTACAGTTAGTTCAGTAACACTGAATCTTAATGAATACATTTTTTTATAACTTTTCTCAATAAGTCCTTACAATTTGGTTAACGTTTATTCAAGAAATTTTTATAATAAATTCGTTTCAGAAATTTCGCATTGTGCCCCAGACTTTTTTTCATGTTCATCACTGTTTACCTTTTCATAAATTGTTATAGATAAAATAATATTATTTAATTTATAGAAGTAACTGGAACATCTATATTTTCTGACACCTTCCTGTGTTTTTTTCCAGTGTATAAGCATCAGTTCTTTTTATGAATTTGTACCTTCTGTTTTTACCGTGGTTGTAACCCTGCTTCACGAAACACCAATGCGGGATGTCTAGTCCGAATTCTTTTACATTGGCAATAACGAGTTTAGACATTGCTTCATTTTAGACTGCTGATGATACTCGACAATTTAGAAAGGAAAGTCAATTTTAGGAATTTTAAGATCTAAATTTAGATGATACGAATACTACTTTCTTCTCTCGTGGATGTTGAAGTATACATTCAGTCGTGTTCATAGGAGAGCTTCATTTGTTTCGATGGATATTTCATCATGCATCTGAATACAATTATTTCAACTGTAGAAATGCTGTACCATGTGGCCAATAGTACACTATTTCTGATATTGCAACATGTGGCCAATAGCACACTATTTCTGACATTGCAACATGTGGCCAATAGTACACTATTTCTGACATTTTACCGTGTGACTAAGAGTGAACTATTACCGTTAAAGTCACCCATTCACAGACGTGCGGGTCCAGTTCGAAGCCCAGCGCGGGGAGCCTCTGTCGCGGCCGCAGCGACTCTGCTTCAAGAACCTCGCCCTCGACTACTGCGCGCGCAGGCTCGACACTCTCGATTTTGAGAGCGAGTCCTCTGCCTCTTCTGGCTTTCAGAAGACCGCTTCGACTACACGCTCATCACAATCCGGGCCACGTGGTGCTGGTTCGTCCTCCGCTTCCAATTTTCGTGAATCATCTGCTGGTTCTGGTAAAAACATTTCGTCTGCTACAGCTGCTGCTGCTTCTCCTAGCGGGCGGTTGCCTGCCGTCAGCTGCGGCGACTCACAATCCGCTTTGATTGGTTCGTCTTCAGTGGGTGGTTCGGGCCGGCAGATTGGTATCACGGATACGCCGAGCGCTACTGGTGTTAAGAGTGTCAGAAAATGCAGGGATTCCAGTGGTCGAGAGGTGGTGGTCGCCAACGGTCATTTTGACGTACCCGATGTATGTGATAGTGCGAGAAACGTGGCGAGAGCTGGTAGCGAAAGAAAATTTACTTTTAAGAAGCTTGAGTTTGGATCTCCGAGTTCTAGCCAAAGTTCTCCAGTCAGTGGGTCGAAACCACCGCGGTTTAACCGGACTGCGTCCAAGTCTCCCATGCCTTTTTACGACGACTACGATAGTCCTCAAGCTGTACTCGTTGCAGAGAAACTAAAACGTAACTTCACGAAAATGTCTCCGAAAGCAAAAGAGTCAACAAAGAAGAGAAAAAAAGAAGAACCCAAGCCTGTTGCCGACGGTGAATGGGTGCAGTCCAAGAAAGTTCGGGTGCACGTCAGCAGCAGCAGTCCCAGAAACGCTCCACGCAAAGGGGCCTGTGACGACGTTGTGGAGATCGTCGATCTGGATGACTGCGACGCACGCGAGAGCATTCACAAGACGACCAATAATAACTCTCCCTCACAGGACAACAACGGGTGGCTCAAGATACCCAGACCCAATAGGAAGCATGAAAATAGCTCACGGGAATTTAGTGGCGATATATCCAAATTAGTCAACACAGAAAACATCGGCACGACCCGACAAGCTCGACCAACCCCCAAGCGACGCGCTGAGTCTGACGTCTCTTTCACGTGTTCGCGTAGCTCGGATACCGACAACAGCGACTCGGGTAGCACGGATACCACGTCACAAGAGTCCCTTGCTGCTGATGTCAGTCCTGTGGATGACGTCAGCGAAGGTAAACGTCGCGGTAAGTCTCCTCTGCAATCTGGTGGTGTGGAGGGCTTCCGCCTTGGGGCCGCACCTACAAATAAGTTTGGTCTGCGTGCCCAGCCACGTCCCCAGCAGGAGAAGAAAAAAGAGGCGGTGGAAGATGAAAGCGTCGAGTGCCCTCTCTGTTCCCGTGAGTACTCAACATTGCAACATGATTGATTTCCGGCTCGGATTTTACGTAACACTTCAGTATCGCTTGAGTTAGATTGGGACCTTTTCTAGTCGTCCGTATTTTCTTGTACATGTCAATTGACATGTACAAAACATGTACATTGACTATCAGTACATGTCAATTGACTATCTTGTTCGTGTTTTAATTATTTTATGCACGTTGATTCAATTTGTGAATGGTAAGTAAGTGAAATTGTTCATCATATGAATTAAAAAGCAGTGTAATTCGTATGTTCGAGACTGAAGTTAAAAAAAATTAAACTAAAGAGTTCAATTTTGTGTAATTGGTTTCCTGTTGAAACATGACGGAAAATCTCCATTATTTGGCCGTCAGAACACTGCGTGCTCGCTCATGTGATTCTAAAGATGTCTAATAAATAAAATTTAAATTCTGAAATAAAATGAAACTAAACGTGAAATAAATTCGACCCAAATTTTCTGATCTAGAAGTTAGAAATCAGTAGGGTGCCCTTCCAGAGAATTTTCTACCGCGCTAAATTTGCATTTTTTAAATTATTCTGTACAGTGTCGTCAAAAAGTACCTTTTTGTTACTATTCCAGGATTATTTCCAAGTTTGCTGATAGAAGAGCACGCAGCGACGTGCGGCCGCCTTCACAGCTCGAGGGCAACTGAAGCGCGCGCAGCAGGGACCCGCGATGACGGGGCGGGCGAAGAGTGTCCAGTGTGCGCCGAGCAGGTCGAGGGGGAGGAGTACGCGCAGCACGTTCTTAATTGTGCCGACCACCATTTTGAAGTGTAAATTAAAAAAATATTCTAATTGCAGGGCATAATTTTATTATAATTGAAAAAAGAGTGTGTTCAATTATTTCTCAACAATGAAATTATAGCCAAGCTTTTCATTGTTTAAGCGCATCACTTTTTTATTGTATATGACAATTAAAATTCAATACACAATTTAAATAACTCTCCTGAAGACTCTTAATCCAACCGGTTGTGATAGTATTTCAGTTAGAAAATCAAGATCATACATGACTAAAAATTTCTACCTGCCGTGATTAATAAGGATTACTTTGCGTTAAATCAACACATACTGGAATGGAACTTAGATTGACACGGATAAGCATGCAAGAGAATCAGCGTTAAGACTGTAAATAAATAAGCAGACGTACCATAAGCATAGTAAACTATTGCAGCACCAGCGGGAATCGCTTGACCACGACGCTATGGCGTACAACAGACACGTTCGTAGTTGAGGTATGTTGGCAGTGATAGTTACGGGACAACGTGATCATCTGTACTGCATAGAGACAATTATAAACATCATACAAACTGTAGAACTTCTGCACTGAAGTCTTCCTGTCGCAAGCGGTCATGTATTGAGCACGTATTTTACATTGGACGCCAGCAGACTCTGCCTGTATCTCATATATTCCTTTACATCCAAACGCTTGACTCTAGTTAGATTATAGCCACAACAACAACATGGATAGATAAATTAAATCCTGGACTCTACACTCCTTATCTTATACATTTATAGTCTATTTAATTATTCACTTCACGAGTAGAGCGTTTGTGGGGACTGGAGAGCCGACGGTGTCCCCATCACGAGCTCCAGCGTAAAGTCTTCACGGCAAGTAACTTCGACACAATCTTATCCTACGCGTAACTAAATGAGGTAAATCTTGTAGCCGGCAGTTCGAAAGAGTAAACAGCAATAAGCTGAGAACCTTAATTATTTGTCGTTAAAGTAATTTCTAATGAAATTGTCAGTCTAGCAAATATTTGCTTACTCTTATAATAAGTTAGATTAATTACCGAACAGTTTACAGCCACATGAAATGAGTGCTGACATTTAGTACTGACTATAAAAAAACGAGGAAACTACGAACAAGGTGTGTTCCCACACATGATTCCCTGCGCATAGAAACAGGAAGTTAATGATGAAGAAAAAGAAACTGCAAGAAAGAGATTGCTAAAATAATGCGAAAATTGAAAGAAACAAAGTGGCCATGATGAAGAAGAAGTCCCGGAAGCCTATGTGTAGCTTAGGCTCGAATTGCAACATCACCGTCAGAGCTACAACGCATGGCGGCCGTTGACGAGTGTTCGTCTGAACCTCCCAGGGATCAAGGAACGTAATGCCCGCTCTTTGAACGCTTATCCGCTGACGCGAGGCAATAAATTCTTAAACACACGGCAATAAAAATACTCAAATGCTGTACAACTGTCACAACTGTAATAATCCAAGGAATAGATAATAAACCGCGACGACGTCTCGCCGAAATAATGGAATTGACATCGTACATCAGAGCCTTGGTCGCCAGCGGCCTTTGGACAGACTTCTAGAGGCAAACTTGCGCCTCCACAAGAGTTGTGAGAGGAGGAGGCGGCCATGCCGGTCACTAGCAAGACACGGTCCCTCACGAGGGCAGGAAAGAACAACTTGCAACAGGAAATGTCCTTCAGTTGAAGCGCTAGATCGCTTCCAGAAACAATCGCTCTACCACCCTCATTTGCATTTTATATCACGCTTTATTTGTTCCACGTGATACTACCATTTTTCGAGCTGTTTCATACCCGCTCTAGTTGATACCGCTCTATTCGGGGATAGGATGATTTATTGGAACTGATCTAGCGCTCTACGCTGGGGATGACTCAGTAACATCTCAAGAAAAAACCCACAACATATTCTTAATTTTACACCATCATCGCTGTCAACTGAGGAGCGGGTAGATCGATACACCTGCGTAGATTGCGTCGTCCCCAAGATACCCAGAGACCAATAATAGAGCGCACCCCACCTAGCGCCCGGCAACATTCAGGCCACACGAGGTCGAGAAAACAAATGACAACATTTCTACAACGCACATACAACAAATGATCCATTTGTGCCCCCAAAATGAGCAAATTATAACAAAGCCAAGCAGAATGTATAATTATACCAAATTTGACAGTTTTTCTCAAAGGAATTTGCTAACCTAAAAATCTGAACCAAGTATCGAGCTTTGAAACCATGGCTAGAGTTTAAAGGCTACCGGTAGCTTGCTAATTGATTGTTTGAAGGGATTAAATTGCCGGTCAACTGAGCCGGTAACGTGAACCTCTTTGCACCATAACTACCCGTCTACCACCCCTACAGATACCAAGGACACAAAAGTTAAGGTAATAACCACGACACAGGTACATCTACACACACCCGTCCGGCCCCTTCCCCCCCACACCCGAGCTACAGCACAAAATGGCCGCACTTGAGCGTCTTGAATGTGGAATGCTGCACGTTTGAGTATCCAAAAATCACATTTGTGTTACCTACTAAATTGTGGTATTTCAGTATCTGGGATACACGTTTATAGGACATGCGCGCTGTTGCCTAGTGCATCGATCTTTCCCACCAAATGACGTGCGGACGCAGCCCGGCCTAATTTACTTGAGCAACTGGTAGGCAAAAAATGTCTACCACCCATTGCGAACCTAAAAGAGAAAGAAGAAAAAACTATTCAAGGTATGAGAACAATTAGTCGCAGTAAAATACATCATGGATAATTCCTACTTAGGTATAAGATTGTTGAAACGTCTGCAGGTACAGTTGCTGCTGTGAAGATCCGCAGTAAAGGAGCGCCAGCTACTGCGCAATGCAAGTAACTGCTGGCCAGCAATTCTCAACCCTTCTTTTGGCAATGCTTCACCTACTCACTTAAATCCTTAAAGAAAATATTTGTGTTATACATATTCCATCCCTAACATTTGAAATGCTATTTTAGATGAAGAATTATGTTCACCTCATAGAAACCCTCCAGAAAAAATATCGAAAACTTGGGTACTGACCTCGTCAGTCGCGCCCAATTGCTCCCCTTGAACATCAGCTCGCCCCACTCTGAGACCGACTTGGGTACACAGACGAGCAGTTAATTTAGCTTCTCTACAAATGTTACTGAGATAAAATCAGTCACCGACTCGCGTGATACTTGAGACCCAGACCTGACCGTACGCCGAGTTACTGTAACCTGTAACTTCCCGAGTTACTGTAACCTGTAACTCCCCGAGTTACTGTAACCTGTAACTCCCCGAGTTACTGTAACCTGTAATTCCCCGAGTTACAGGTTCTGCACGTACACTACCAGCGGTACTGCGTTGGTACTTGAAAGGTACGCTACCGACAGTTGTGTCCTGCTTAGAGGCCTACAGAATCAACACGTGCACGAAGTTGATGAACAACTCCTAAAGTGAGTGAAGAAGTGTTTTACCGCCGGTCGCCTTCACGTAGCAAACTTCTTTCACAGATGACTTCCCTCTGATCATAACGCAAACTTCAACTAGCCCACTTTTGAAATGAAAAATGACACGCATTTTGTCCTGATGGGCAGAACAAGGTATCAGGCCCCCCACATCTAGCGGGCCGCCCTCCCCTGCACCACCGAGCCCTGGCCCTCACACAGGTCTAGTGAGCGACGGTTTACTGCCGAGAAACTCCATTAGCGACGGTTTGCTGCCGAGAAACTCCATTAGAAACTCCATTAGCGACGGTTTGCTGCCGAGAAACTCCATTAGAACGTGTTCATGACCCTCTTCATGAGTAGATTAGCCAAGTACACAGCAAGGTTAAAAAACATGGAAAAACTGCGCGCAGCTACGGCTCTTAATAATGAACATTTTCATTTAAGATAGCAGGCGCGGAACTTACTTCAGGCGCTGCTATGCCGTCGTGCTGCTGGCACTGTCCCTGTACTTGTCCTTGTTGTCCATGAGAAACTTGGCAAGGAAGGCCACAGGGTCCTCCGGCCGCTCCTTCGCGAGCTGGGCGATGCCTTGCAGCAGGATGGGCACGATGGTCTGGTCCAGGTACTGACGGGAAGTCATGGAGGTCATGTCCATCTTGGCCTTCTTGCGGGGCTTGCCCACCCCGTTCGAGGAGTCCTGCTTGCTGCTCCCATTCTCCGCGGCGGTCCCGTTACTCTCGGCACCGTTGTCCGAGGCCTTGTCTTCCTCCATGGGGGCGAGTGGATGGGTCAAGTAGGGGGAAAGGGGTCAAGTGGGAGGAGA
>VOMN01115996.1:0-28331 GCA_014899125.1 Orchestia grillus
GCGAGGGAACGTGGCTCAACTGGCAATATATTCGAACATGTCTCCTCGACTGACATGGGGGTCGTCGCTCAGACGCTGTAATTTATTCAACAGCACCTCAGAGCAACGTGCAGTTCTCTTTTCTTATTTTCATTCAAAGTAAAAATATGAAAAATACAGTATGAATTCAATTATTATTTTGATTTATTGTGAATACATGCGCAATAATATCATGAGTTCAAGGTGATAATAACAATAGACCAGAAAAGATTCTTAACGGGTAACAAGATGGAGTGCAAACGATGACGTGGGGCAAGATCGGTTGTGTGTCGAGAGGAGGACCGTGTGCGTGCTGTACGGCAGCGTGGTGCGTGTCAACAGAAGCCCACAACCGCAGTTTCGCTGGCGACACTCGCTCGTGGCAAGCAGGAACATCGGAGGCATTTTCAGGGAAGTCGCCCGAAAGCTGAAACCTTAAATTCTCGTCCATGCATGTGAGAGCGCGGTGGGGAGCTCGAAAAGTTTCTGAATTTGTTCCAGCGTTTAATGAATTAGAGTGCAATGCTGTATAACACACGAGAAAATCTCGCAAAGTCCTTAGCTCGTTGTTACACTTTTGCATTTGTTGGTCATATGTTCGTCAGTTAATGTGTCACACAGGTCAAAGACCCATGCAAAATTGAATTAAAATCAAACATTGAGTTTTGGTGAAGCTCCTAAGGAAACGGGCAAAGATTATGTACGGCTCGTCTCGACGAAGGTTATGGCATTCAATAGTCACGTGAAAACATTCTCTGAAATTATTCACGACTCGACTTAGAAATTCGACAAAGGCGAAGATGATGGGAATGATGACCTCGCACTGGGAAACTAGTCACTTAAAAAACTGATAAAAACATTAGGGCTGGTGCCGCTGTTCATAATCCAGTAGAAGAAGATCGAAGATTACAATGCCTACTTACCTACCCAAATGTATGGCACAGTTCATTCATTTTTGCGTGCTAATTTTGGGCTCGGGAATTTAGATAAAAAAATTTAGAAGAGGTTTTCGAGGTTATTTGATGGCTTATCCCAACACATCAACATACGTGTTCGTGCGCTTTGTTGCAGCTGAACATCAACTGAAAACGGAAGAAACTAAAGAAGAATTCACGAAGAAAAGCTTCCTCTCATGTCCGCAAATGCGCACGCCTACGAGTTCGAAGCAAATTCTCTTCGCACTCGTACATGTTCTGCTTTGATTCATGACCATTTCATCTCATTTGGCAGTAATTAGAGCAGTAGCCCAGAAGACACACCTGAAGTATCCTACCCGTACACGCAGGAGCGCACGTGGGGTACGTTCACATGAAGAAGCAAGAAACTTCTCAAGCAAACTTGACACAAACGTGTCGCAACTTGAGGAGTTGGGCTCCGGTTCTTGGGCGGAAATCTATACATTAGCATCAGGAGGGAATATTGCACGACAGTTTCATCCACTGTGAGTGCACTGAAGTTGAGCTTGCTTCTGTCCTATTCTCCTTCACCCTTAAATAGGTCATACGTGGCAGATTGAGTTCCAGTACCAGAACTCAAGCCAAGCTGCACTTTTCTTGGCGTGAAATAATACAACTTTCAACAGCGACATCAGTATCACATGAGGGTCATAATACATAAAGATGTAACGCTATAATCATCGTTTAGATGCTACATACAATACTTTCATATATATACGTGTATATATATATATATACACGCCAGTTCATTATAATTAGGTTATATATACTGTAGAAGCACCTAATTCTAATCAAACCAAATCAATTGCCGAATCCAGTCAACTCTAATCAAATAAATAAATTTCGAGGAGTCACCTCAGCCTCGCCAGAAGTAGGACTGGGACAAGGCAAACCTTTTACAGAGCTCGAAGTGATTTCTTTCCGTTACATTCAGTATTGTAGTTGTATTTCTGACGGGAGCCCGTCGCACTGGAGCTCAATGCTTTCGCCACGAACGTGTGTGAGAAAATGCGGACCCGGCAGTTGATCGGTGGCCCAGCGTCTAAATTCGCTGGAAGGTTGAGATGAGGGCAGATTTTCATCAGACGGAAAGTGGGCGTACAAACGAATTAAAATAGTTAGCAGTAGTCGTTTGGACTGCAGAGCTTCAGCGAATCGGACTATCTCGCTCCGAAAGAGAAGGGACCATTTAATATCGACTGTAGAGAATGGGGAATCTATGCACAGGGTGGGTTCCAACACAGTATCCCCTGGGCATAAAAGCAGCAAGTTGAGAAAGAAGAGAAAAAAGACAAAAAAGAGAGTGGAGGAGTGAAAACTGAACGAGGTAAAGAGGACAAGAAAGACAGAAGTCCCGGAGGCCTATCTAAAGTTGAGGTAACCTAACAGTGCTCCCCTGGTGACGCCAGTCCCCAAAGCATAGACAAACCTAACTCACCTAACCCTAGGGCCTATTTTATTTCCCTGAGGGGAAACATGAAAAAAAGAAGACATCGAACATTTACGCGACTCTGACTCGACATTTCCCCGCAGGTCGGCGGCGCCGTTTTGACACAGCGTGTCGTTGCCCCAACAGCTGTGGCACAACTGAACGCCACTGTATGACTTTGAAATTCATGAGTAGGAAAATCCACGTTTCAATATCACATAAATCATGCGTCAAATATTCATGCGTAACTCAGTGTTATAGAAATAGGATTAATGCCTCCAAAAGCATGTCAAGAAGTCGCTGATTCATGTCGCAGCTGCAGCTGTGAACAGCATGTTTGGCGTGAATGTGCATAAAGATTGGAACAATTAACATCGAATGCTTGTATCCATCCGCATGCTCTCCAGAGCTCTCAGCGACTCCAGTCAAATTGTGCCAGACACAAAAATTAAGCCAATACATATTTAGTGATTTGCCCGGCTTCACCTTTTTTCACATTGTTGTAAAATGATATCGAAGGAAGCCAGCGCCGTTTGAATATTAAAACAATTTTCCAAATTACCAGCTCTCGCAATTTGGTGCCCTTCAGCTGTGTGCAGACCATACCTGCACACAGGCCCCAGACAGGAATCATAACCTATGAAATTACGGTGCAAACCACACTGAATTCGGCAAATTTTGGAGGCTATTTTCTGCAAATTCATGTACACTTTTGGTCCCTATAGCGGTGCACAGAAATATCCCCCCAGCGCTGGCGGTATTGGTTCAGTTAATTACTTCAGTTCAGGTCACCTATTTAGCTAATCTTTCCATATCCCAGCGAACTACACACGAATAGTCGAGTACCTATGACTTTTTATAGCTAATTGGTCCATGCATATGTGCAAATGACTGACATCGGCGACCGCAATTGTTCAAACTTTAGGGGAACTGCTGAAAACTGAAATAAAACAATGAAGAAATCGAATTGTTGTACCAAGTCACGACGATGTAGGGCAAAACTGTCACCAGAACTTGCTCCGCTTGCACTTTAGCATCAAAATGATCCAAAGGTTCGTTTGCACACGAGTGAGAACTCTATTTTTGAGATTTCTTTAGTGGAGTATTTTGAGAAGCTCCCGAATTTAAAGCAAGCCTGCGATGTTTTCTCTACAAACTGCCCAGCTTTCCTATTTACAAATTCGCCACAGCTATTTTTTTCTTTTCAGGAATCTTCCAAGTGTTTTTCGTCATCCTCGAAATTTCAGTCGCCTTCGTTCCGTTCAAACAATTCCATGGTACACGTACCGACCAATGGAATCCGCTCCTGTCTGACCAATAGGGGAGTTTCTCCCTGACGACGCTGACCAATCAAGTACCGGCATATCTCCAGTTTTTATCTGTTCTCATGGCTACAGGACTCCAGCCTCCAGGGGGACCTGGAATGGGAACGCCTCCATCCCTGGAAGCTCCGCCTATCAGATGCAGGTTCCGATTTCCAGTTTACCCAACGAAGTGACTGTGGAGGGTATGGGGTATTTGCACAGCCTCCCAATACAAAATTGAAGTACCAACGCGGCTCCGGTTTGTGCTGAACTTGACGTGTGGTGTGAAATGCTTCTCGCTTTTTCGAGACTGCTGGAAAATTTCAATAAATGCGAGTGATATTTCTGTCTCTCATTGGGATGTTCTGTGTGAGAAAACATGCAAGCGGACAAAATTGGAGTCCGAGAACCAAATCATTCCCGTTACTTACCATGAGATTCAATTCATAAGCGAAGTGGCCCGATTTTAACCAAAGCCCCGAATTTCGACTTGGCCTCTGGAAGACGCGAGTGTGACAGGAGAGTCGTCAGTGCTGCGCTGGATAGATCTTGCGTCGTAAGGTTCAGTTATTTCATTCTTGGGTCAGGGGAAATTAGGGAAGGAAGGTGGTTTAATGAAGTCACGTGCCATTCTGTGCGAGTGTGAGTCCAGTTAGTCCAAATAGGGGCCATCTGAACGCCATGACAGAAATTAGCAGTCGGCAAAATACTAAAAATTATAAATTCGACAGGCGTCCGAATAAATAGGAAGATATCTTCCATTACATTATATTTGTTATTTCTCTTGTAAGTTTTCGAGGTTAGTTTGCAGCAAGTCGTTGCTAAGTATGAAGCGAACGCTTCCAAACTGAGGTGGCTCTCTTAACTTCGCTCTCACGAGAGCGTTAAATCAAGTCTTGGAAAGCTTTTACATATTTGTTCCTTATAAATTCAGCTCGAATTTCTGTAGTACACACGATACGGAAATTCTCCACGGCGTCATTGTTAGAGCACAAAAATTTAGCCCTCTGAATTTTAGCTCGATTTAGTTGTTTGAATTTTGCTAACCTTTATGCAAATATTTGATACTTCTAAAATCCTGCTTTTGAAGGATCATCTGAAAAAACTATCAGTCGTTTTCTAGGGCCTACAAATGTTTCTTCTTGAGGAACACCCCTCGAAGTTTCAATGAAAATTGTAAAAAACTGATCATTTTCCCATTCAAAAATTAATCAAAATAATATATCCGTTCTGTTTACTGTTCAAATTTTAAACTTAGATCTCAGTTTCTTGTCTTTTTTGGCATGCATTGTGAACATTGTGGACATGTTAACAGTGCCGTACCAATCAGTGAGGGAAGTGACCCGCAAACCACCATACCCACACATTCATTCACACACACAGAATCGAGCCTCTATAACTTTGAAAAGTTCACAATTGCTGATATTTGCAGAGAAACGCGTGCTTCGTCCAGTCACCAATTTACAGTACTTTACAACATAAATTTTAGATTTACTCTCTTATTCGAATCAGCACGCCACAACTCTCTAAATTCAGCATAAACATACATTAGAGTTCCGTAATGCAGTATTCTTTACTTTACTCAACCTCTAATTTACGCATTGCTTTAGACAATAGATAGCAGCTCAGGAATTTGTGGCCTACATCGTGGATAATTTAGCCAGGTTTGAAAGCATGGCAGATTGACTTGTACCTGACATTTCCTATTCATTATAGAGCCTTTCCAACACAACGCTCTACTGCCTGTGTCACTGGGCGCATGTCTCCAGTCGAAGTTCTCCCCGCATCCTTCTGGGCAGCTATATTTATCAATAATTTTGGCCGCCCATATATTTAAATCAATTATTCTGTATCTGTATCGATGGGGCGATAAAAAAAGGCTGCCTGTACAGGAAATGCTTTCCTCGTTTCTAGCTCTAACGTTGCCTACGCGCGGCTGGAGCTTTAGTGGAGGCTGCAAAGTTCTCCTCCGTAATAAAATGAACAAGTCCATTACTTTTAAACTAAAGAATTATTTGAAAGTAAATACACAAATACTTGGAAGTAAAGCTGTAAACTTGGGCACGGTAGATCGAGTGGTGAGTGGCTCATGCTAGTAAGGCACGTATTTAAACACGTGTCGTTAGGGTCAAACTAGTCTACCTGTTCTCTATACTTATGAAAAAATTATGCACTGCATTTATTGGGACTGCAGGATTTCATTTTTCTATTTAAATTTGATATCTTCAGATCACAAGTATTTGAGCTCAATTTTTTCTCTCGATTGAACTAAATTAGCGAATTGTCAAGAGAAAACTCAATTCGTGGAAAATGTAGAGTATTTTTGGCGAACAATTTCGTTGGAACGTTCAATTCATGCTTGGCCTGGTGAAAAAAATGAACATATCGACACATGAAAGTGAAAACAAAAGTGATTTTTATAAATTTCTAGTGATTGACCAGTTTCGTTACACATCTCACGGAAGAATCCTCGCGAAACCCTAAAACATGTCAGTGAATTTAGTAGAAAAGTAGGGAGACAAGCCGATCCCACACACACACACACAATTTCATAGCTGGACAGAAAACTTGCACCCTTGAAGTGGAAGAGTGGGCGTCCACAGCCGTCTGCCAGAGTGAGGCACAGGATGCTGGCGAGCGCCACAGTGCTGCTGCCGATGAGCAGGATCAAGGCAGAGCGCAGCAGCCCCGTGTCCAGTCCCGAGGCGTCGGGGGGACCTGCGAGCGAGGGCGACACCTCCGTGTCCTGCTGCATGGGAGGCAGCGTCAAGGTAACATTTGGGCAGCTAGGGCTTGCGGGAGGGTGTGAAGGCGCGGGAACTTCTCCTTAGAATATCGTCGTTTGCAGGTCTTACGATCGCGTGGTGTTTTGGGCGAATCGTTGCAGGATTGTGCGACGCTTGCCAACTAAACGTGCTGACTTTTTGTGTTGTATATATGACTTTATGATGCGATGAAAGTAATGAAGAAACCTTCACATTAGTTCCGGGTCTTCTTGTATTTCAGTAGGTCTCATAACCTTCCTGTACATACCCTGCGAACGCACGACCAGTAGACTTCATCACACCACCATCAACATGATGAGCTGTACAACTGCTGCCCGAGGGTCACACTCAGGGTTATGCGAGAGACGGAACGAAATGGTCCGCTCAGTTCTGACGTAGATGATGCGAGTGATGTTCCGTGCTGCTCTTTTGATTATTCTGGATTTTACAGAATTTTACAAACGGCAATATGCGTATTTTGAGACGTTGTCACCAAATTTTGGGGCCATCCAAAGAGAGAAATAGAATTGTGAACCTTGCATGTTAGCACAATTTTCTTTGTTTCTTCATTCTGTCCGTGAAGTGCTCTATAAATTAGTTAGGTAATATTGTACGGGCTCTATGTGAGGATGCAAAATTTTGTTGGAAATTTGAGTTGCGTTGCGCGGTGATGGACGGCGACATCCCTGAACAACTCTGCTAGGGCAAGAAATTATTTACTTTTACATCGTGGCGTTTCTGAGAGGGTAGTAGGAACTGAAAATTGTGAAATATAGCGTTATTGAAAGGGAAGCAAGCATTGAATGTGAAATCTAGAGCGCTTAACTGAAAGGGAACCTAGGGCTAGAAATCGAGAAACTTTGTGCACATCACAGGAAATGAGCAGTTATCAAATTTGAAGCCTAGAGCACTCGCAGGGCCCCACAAGGGGGCAGTGACGACACCTGAGGCGCTTGAAATGAACCCAGAACTGATCGTCTTGCAAGCTGCCGTGTGTGCTCAAGGGGAAACCAAAAAATAATAATTTTGAAATTTTGTGTCACAATAAAACAATTTCCCTGATAGGAAACCCAGTATTAATAATAAATGTAACTCAAGTCCAACACATGTTCATTAGCTGACATGAAAGGGAACTTTTAGAAATGAACATTATAATCCGTTCAAAATTCACAATGTGAAGGAATTTTTCTGAACACATAGATGACCGTCAAATGATGTACAGAGAAGAGCATTGTGAGGAAATGCTCATTCTATTCTTTGTCACGTACTCCCAACCTTCAGGCAATAGTGCTATCTACTCACACCCCGGACCGTGTTCTCTCCAGATGGTCGAGTGGGACAAAGTTTGGCCCGAATTACTCCCGTTTCACAGAGAAAAACTTTACAAAAACCTGCACAAGGAAGCTTTTGATATTCTGTGCGTACAACACCGAGACATTAAAAAGTGTATACTTTACTCACATAATTATTTATTTCCCACGTCTGTTATACCTAAATTAATTGGATAAGTTTATTTTTTACATTAGAATGTGGTTTATAGGAACATATCACAGCACAGAAAAACTCAGTCTATTATTTGTTAAAATTGTGAAAGACTGACGTCACAGGCATCATTTTGCACCGCATGCGTTGACGCGAATGTCATCCCATGCACACCAGCTTTTGCGTCGGAGCGTCTAGATTAGCCATAATTTTGCCCATCCAAGTATTTATTTCGATTATTTTATAAGCCTTCCGAAGAGTTAGACTGGGTCGTTGGGTAAATATATAACACCAATTTAAGAATAAAATTCCTGAGGTGACACAGCTTTGCCGCCGCGGCTAAGTAATGAAGAATGGGATATTGGCGTAACTCTGTTCACAGGGTTTTGCATGTAGGAATGTTTTGTCGCCAAAAAAGTGAACTAATTTATAGCAGCAGGTTATTTTCTTAGGAAATCTTACAATATTTTAGATGAGGGATGTATGGAAGCCTACTACTGAGTGCAAATTCATGCACGTGAATCTTCTTTACTTCAAAATGAAAAGAAATACGAGGATCGCGATGAAAATCATCTATTTATACATTTAGACCGGCTCGTTTCGACTAAAGCGTCATTATCAATGAATGCCATCTGGAACTATAGAAATAGGTTAATGTATTTACACACCGCTAATCATAAAACAGACATAATGTGCCTTTCTAGGGATAATACACAAGTTTTATAATAAAGCAGCTTACAAAAACAAATTAGAACAATCTAATCTAACACAAGGGGTAAAAAAGGGTTTACTGCGTAAATGGAGGTACGACAGTTTGATTTGTGTTCAGGTTCGGCTTGTGCTTTGCTATATGCATGGATTCTAAAATCCTGATATCCGAATAACCCGCTGATGAAACTATTTCAAAATGGTCCCTATAATTCCATGGTTATAGTTACGACGTAGAGTCTCAGTATACTAATATTCCGGTGTCGGATACTCGTGATATTTTGTGCAATAAGATTTTCGGCTCCAGTCAGTTTTTTTACGGGTTTGATAGAAAATTTTTATGAAATGTTTGAAGTTCGCCGTTACAGATACTTTTTTCATGTTCAACCGACAACTGTACCAGCAAGTAGAGGGGTTGTAGATGGAAAATCCACTCACCCACACTCTGACTAATATTTTCTTGTGCAGTATAGAACAAAAGTATCTTGATGGATGTCCAGATAGTTTTTAAACCAGTATTTTACAAACATTATTTGGACGATACATTCGTGATTTTCAAAGTTCAGTCTTATGCCCCTATGTTTTTAAATGATATCAATAGTTATGATAACAGTATAATTAAACTTCCCAATGGAATGCGAAAAAGGATATCGTATTTAGATCTAAACATTAACCGCGTTCCGAAGCGAAATTCCATTCTAAGATTTACCGTGAGTCCACTCTCACTGGTTTAGGATGCAGCTTTTTCAGTTTTTGCCCTCTCATTTACAAACTTAACTCTATTCGTACACTTCTCCATTGTACATTTAAATTATGCTCTTCTTATCAAGTGTTTTCATTGAAGGTAGACTTTTTACGTTCATTCTTTTTATGCAATGGCTATCCCTGTTTTCTCTTTGACAATCTGGTCAAACGCTTCTTGAACAATGTGTTTTCCGAGAAGAATGAAATTATATGTACTGTGGAAAAACGTAAAATTTATATCTCGCTTCCATTTCTTGGTGCAACATCTGATGATGTGGTTAAGTATGTCAAAAACTTGCTAGCTAAATTTTACCCTCAATTCGATTTTATTTTTGCTCCTAGGAACGACTCTCAAATTTGCAATTTTTTCAATTATAAAAACCGACTGATTTTTGAGTTACGGTCCGATATCGTTTACAAATATACTTGTGGAACTTGCCACAGTTCTTACATTGACAGTACTCAGAAGCAGTGGAAGATTAGATGTTAGAGAACAAATCTTTCAGAACAAACCTTTCTCCAACAGTTTTGCCTCATTCCCCTTAAGACAGCCTTTCGAGCAAACCAACCACCCACACTCTTTATACCATTTTGAAACAGTTCCATCAGAGGGTCATTAGGATATCAGGATTTTAGAATCCTTGCATATAGCAAAGCCAAAGCCGAACCTGACCACAGATCAAACAGCCGTAATTCTATCTACGCAGTAAATCCCTTTTTATCCCTTGTGTTAGATAAGATTGTTTTAATTTTTTTTGTAAGCCGTTTCATTAGATAACTTGTGTATTATCCCTAAAAAGGCACATTATGTCTGTTTTATGATTAACGGTGTGTAAATACATTAACCCATTTTTATAGTTCCAGATAGCATTCATTGATAGTGACGTTTTAGTCGAAACCAGCTGGTCTGAATGTATAAATAGATGATTTTTATCGCGACCCTCGTATTTCTTTTCATTTTGAAGATTAGGTTATCATCCAAACGTCCAATTTCTGAAGTTTTTTACTTCTGTTGCAACAACATTATTTTTCAATAAAAATAGACTATATTGTTAATCCAGGAAAAATCAATTAATTTTTTTATTACTTTTCGGATTTTATCAGTTTTACTGTCGATCAAGAAACTGTTTCATAAATTTCGACTTTGTTTAGTACATAAGCTGATAATTAGATTTTGGAGATCCCCATCTGGTGTATTCCAAGTTTTTTTTAAAGTTCACGTGAAAAAGTTATCGTCCTTCTTGCATAAACTTTGTTCATTATGTGCACGATAATTCAACAATTTAACCTGAAAAATTATTACAGCTGGACTAAAACACCGGCTGTTTTGCACCCACCGTCTTTATCAACGTTAAAGACAAACATTAAAAAAATATATATTTCTCTAAATTAAAAAAAACGGAAGAATCATTGTGGAGCTGCCAAACTCATTGATCTTCCGAAGTCATTCCTTCTAAAATTTCCTCTAGAATTCCCTCCAGAATTGAAGTGGATCGATGCACTTCAATTTGAGAAGCACCATCTCGCATATAACCAGCTGTATGCGCTATCTTGAGTAGTGTGTTAGAAAATCATCGTAAATAGTATCAGATATATTAATATATCAGGTTCCTTAAAGCTAGAACTCATGAAAGTTGTCAAACGGAATGTCGCAAATGAATATAAAGTATGCACATCATAAAGAAAACGTCCCCAAAATCAAGGTTCCCCGTTTACATAAAAAGTTTATTGCGAATTGTAAATCTCTACTTTCGGGTAAAATATTTCTCTAAAATTTGACGCGTTTATCAACATGAAACAATCTTTCCCAGAAACTAAAGAAACGAAAGCCTGTCGTCTTTTCAGATTTCTTCCAAGGAAAGTAATTTTCATTCACTTGATTAACGCAAATTAATTTTTCCATTGAATGCATAATTTATAATATATTTAGAACAATTGAATCATAAAATAAAGATGATTTAGATATTTTGTTCAAGATTTCTCAGAGCGGCTTTCAGAGCTGAACTCCCACGCTTGCGATGATCCGTCATACTCTTTTCTTGCGCTCACATAACTACCGCCACGTACGTATATACGTATAATCTGAAGGTTATTCAGAGAAGAACTCTTATAATAAGTCAGTTTGAATGTTTCAAGCTTAAAAGCTCATTATCAACAAAATCTGGCAGCAAAAACCAGTAAACATAAGAATTTATTCAAGACTAAAACTAAAATCTTGAGAGCTAAAAGAATAACGAATTGAAATGAATAATAGTTGATGGTTTCTTATTTTTAGAGGGTAGGCACTCTGGATTTCTTTAAGGAAAGATTTGAGCTAGTGGATGTACATGGATTCCGCAATTCCCAGGTCAAAGTTGGATGCGCATGAGTCTAATATTTTGAATTTATCAATTCCCATCACCTGAACGCATGCAGGAGCCCCTTGTACGATGCTAACGGGGACTAGAATGAAGAGAAGTTCCAGGAAATATAATGGTGCGATGACTGCGGCCGGCATGGTCTGCATCCCTCACGAAGAGTGTTTATGTTGTTAGCTGAGAATACAGCCTCAAATCATCTTCACATGGAATCAAACGCATTAAATCAAACCAGCTGGTCTTGTAAATATTGCATACTTCTCCGCGTCACGTTACAGTATAACAAATGCATGCTTAACACACCATCTATGCCATGCCGACTTTTTGTATGCCTACGGTGTTTTGTGTGAAAACTTTGACTTACTTTGATGGTGTAATAATTCTACACGTGGACTAGGAAAAAAAATTGATAATAACGGAAACAAATATTGTAAAGCTTCGTTGCTAAGAACTGTCTAACTTACCGTAGCCTGTCGCTGCAGGTTTTATCCATCAGAATGTCCTTAGTTACACGTGTGGAGAACACATTGATGTACCTTAAAATTATTGCACTAACCACTTAAGATGAAATGACACTTTTTGGCAGAGAATACTATCGAAGCACTTATCCCGCATGATATTACACAGCCACACACGCCCTCACATACCGTCTGCCGCTGCAGCACGGAGCTAACTAATGAAAGATTAAATGTTCTTGTTTTGGAAGAAGGAACAAAAATATCTTTAATTATAAACGTAGTTTTATGTAAAAGCTAGCACATAATTAAACTTGGACGGTATTTAAAACAGCATGAGAAATTCCATTTATTTTTCATAGCAGCTATTTTTTGTCTTTCTAATTTAACGATCTCTTCTTTATTGCAGCTTAGATTTGTTTTTGAATGATAAAGAGGTGGGTGTGTGTGCTGCTTGTTGTTTACAAATGACCATAAAAATAAACACATAACAAAGAAGGAACTGCTCTTTAAACAATTCAGTCCCTCAACCGATACTAGCGCGACACACGTCAAAATACTGAAATAAGGAGATCATAAAATGCACTACAGTTTCGAAATAATTAGTGCTCCTGAACGCACAGCAGACGCAGCAGTAATATTAATGGGCACCCGTTGACACTCAGCACAGCCAGCAGAGCGGCGACGCGCCTCCTTTAGAATGAGGGGGCACGCAGGGCAAGTGTGCCGGCCAGTACTCATTAGTGCCGCTGCTGGTGACAACTATTAATTGTGCTGCATGACACACCGGAGTGGGCTGCACACTCCCGCTCCTGCGGCCCATATGTAGGTATGAACGTGCAGACGTCATCGGTTTCTGAAAAGGCGCTCTATTTTTCACCTTCGGAAGTGCCTACGCTGCAGGACGCTAAAATCGTTCTCAAGTGACGGCCGAATGTTTTCACCGTGAGAACATTACCGCTAATAGGTCACGCTACGCATTGCCTTTAGAGACAGCAACTTTAATATTGATCTGTAAGCCCTTATGCTGACGTCACACTGCGCCTATCGTTATTACTTACTCGGAATGATGGTAACATTCATTTGCATATCTTTGATATCATTCGGCTCTTATAGCCACAGATAAAAATACTTTAGAAGGACATTGAAGTCATCGTTTCAAATATTTTTCACATATAGATGCTTGGATATTTATAACTACAGATTCCCAACTCTTAAAGTATGGGAATTTAAACTGTTATATCATTTTTGGCTAAGCTTTTTTAGCTGAAGCACAACGTTGCTGCAGTTCATTCCCTAGTCATCAAACGTCCGAACCTTGCCTCGAACTCGTCCTTCTCCTCATAGGAAGAAAATGAAGGCGGCTTATGCTCGGCTCAACACTCGAACCTAAAGACCATCAGGGCTCAAGTTGAACTTTGCATCTACATACGTTAAAACTCGCGTGAAAAATTACGAGGACTATTTAATTAGAACAGCAGAACCTGACTTCAGTTTTCACTCAGCATTTTCCAAGAACATGTGTCAATATTTTAAAGTCAGAAAGCCCAGAGTTAGATGTCTAAAGAAGTAATTAGAAAAACAATTGAAACTGCTGCTTCGCATTCAGAGTATCATAGTTAGAAAAGTTTCACACTTGGAGAACATTTCAAATTATGTGCACATTTCTGAAAAAGAACTGCTGGGTGGCACTTCTGTGCGTCATCAATCGAAACCAAACTTGGCTGATCGAAGTAAAGCCTCGCTTGCACTGCCGCACAGCGCGAGTTGAGAGCCCCTGCACGTCACCTCTGTCGCGCCTCTATAGAGAGGCTTGTCTAGACGCTGTCGTGGGTGCCCCTGGCTCACCTTAGGAAGTGCCTCAGCTGGACGACACCGTTTTCAAGCGACGGCTCAACACATTCATTGTAAGAAGTATGTCTCCAATAAATGACATGTATCGCCCTGGAGTCGCCAGCTAATATTGGTCAGTAATCTCTTCTCATAACGAGAGAGCTTGGCTTGCGTTCATGCAGTACTGTGAACTATTACCCAATTATATAGAATGAAATATAATTATAGAATTGTACGTAAGAAGTAGTTCAAGTTCAAATTCAAAAAGTTGATAACGTTAAACTAGCACTTGTTTCTGATATTTTATGGGAAATTAAATATTTCGAGTGCCCAACACACACTCGGAGGAGACGAGCCTCAGCACCCGGCACTCGTGCGGGGCAGTTTTTAAGGTCCTCGCGCGGTGCCGACCTGAGAGGGCTGCAGGCGCTCCAGTCGCCCGCTGAGCGCCAGCACGCTTCCCACAAGACGATTTTATCGGACATCACTCGGCAAGTGTAAGCCCTCGAGTTCATGACTCGAGCTATCACGTAAGCCGGATTACGGGATGGCGGAGGGCATGATCCGGCTCGTGCCTCCGCCGCCGCACTCATGTCCGTCACGTGTGAGAGTGTGTGCTGACGAGACGGACGTGCGGCGAACGTGGGTCTTGACGTGTGGGAGGACGTGCGCCTGTGCCAGACGTGGACCACGTCGTTAGGGAACAGACGTGCAAGTCTGTAACGTTGTGTTTGAAGCAAACATTTGGAGGAACCAATGAAGCTGTACCTGTGAAACTCATTTGATATATATAATTCTGAAGCTCAGCTTAGATTGGTTGTTTTTCCTGTGAATCCTGATGTGTTCTTCAAAGCACAGTCGTTCAAGTGCAAAATTGATCACAATTCATTCAAAATCTTTGATATTAGAATTATAAGCACCATTTCAAGATAAAAAATTTCGACATCCGCATAATAATCATGAAAGTCATCCTGTACAATATCAAAGTATCAGCTTCATTTTTTACAGTTCCATTAAAGGATTACATCTTTTCAATGCAGTTTGATTATCATTACTACTTATTTTGTGGCTTCCCGCAAAGCACATACCGCGTCCAAGCTTTTTGTACTCAATATTTTTATACTCAAATAAATTTTTTAAACTTAATATTTTTATATTCAATAAAACTTGATTTCTGGATCTGAAGTGAGAGAAGCTGGGCATTAAATCAACTCTACCTACTTATAAGTACGGGAAATCAAAGATGTGACTTATCAATTCACTAATTGCTTTAAATGAGAGCGAAGCAAAAGTTATAATAAAGGCAGCGCATTTTACAGCTCGAAAGGGGGGTAAGTAACATTTAGACGCACACTTCTAAGTCATAGGAAAGCCTCATTTTAGGAAAAAGAGACTTACCTAAACATCAACACCTGTGAACATCTGTCTAGATCAACTGCCACCAAGGACGCGAAATCCCTCAGAAGTGCCCAGCAGCGGTGACACCTTGTCTTCAATCGCTAATCCTCGCGTAATATTCCATTAGAAACTAGTCTGTTCACGCCAGCACTGTGTAAGGACGTGAAATGATGCGAGTGGTCAATGTTACTCGTGGGTTGTGGCCGTCTCTGGTAGGGTCGCTCAGAAGACCGACCTCGAGACTAACGTCTTAAAGACTCCTGAAATGCACGTGTTGCGGCGCGTCCAACAGCGACACAGTGCCGCATCACAATATTCCATGGACTAAAAGAACTTTTATTAATTCCAACACGTTTTACTGTTGGGTTTTCAATGCCTTACAACTACTAGCCTGGAGAGGGATGTGTGGTTTAAACTTCCTTTTCAAAGGGAAGTACTTCCTGGTTAAATGAAAATGCCAATCCTGAGGTGCGATTCGAACCCAGGTCCTCTCGGTTACGAGGCCATCACGCTACCAGTACGCCATGGAGACTAATTATACTAAGTGACAGGGTTTTTGTTCACGGCAAGTAAGTGTTATTTACTAACTCCTTTTGTCGCCAAAGAATAGAAAGTGTCCGGTATGGCTATGAGACTTTTCTTTTTTATTATACCTGCAGTATACTTATTATTGGCATTTCATTGACCTGGCCACACGAGCAAAATTCTGACATAAATTTTTCATTTTGCTCTATTGCGAAGAAGTGGGGAAATACTAGTTTTAACTCAGGCACACGATAAAAGAGAAATTTCATGAGGTGGTATAATCCTACCGTCACACTATCCCAACGAGTTTCATGTTCTGCCTGCACAGCAGGGCCCGTCAGCAGGCACCTGCAGGTTGGCAGTGGTTGTCATCACAGCACTCGGAGCGGCTCATCGAGGAGGTCCTGAGTAGACCACGAATTGTGTCGGCACTACGCCAGTTGGGATTTTAGCGTCCACAGCAACTCAACGGCACGATTAACAATATTTCTAACATCTTAATAAGAGCACAAAATGCCGGTTCCCCTTTCAAAGGTATTTTGACGCAATACAATTTTATTTTGAGCAAATGGAGGTAGGATTTTGGAGATTTGCATCTATTCCTCTGGGGTTTACAGCCCCTCAGTGGTGTGTGTGGCACTGTGAGCTGTGACGCTTCGTCCAATCGAGCACTACGAGTCATCAACGACAGTCAACAACGATTGTATGCGACCCGTCCTCTAGTGTGAAGAAATTGTGATCATCACAAAATCCTCTGGTCAGCTTACCTGGACACAGTCTTAAGGCTCACGAGTTGCTGCTATCCCATGCACACCTGCGATGTTTTGCTGAATGAGAATGGTGTACCTCCACTTGCTGACCCGGGCTAGGGGCACACTGTATGACTCAGTCAAATGAATTACCCTTCAAATTATATTATTCCGCTACAAATATAAGGCTCACGTTTTTAAATTTAAAACGGATTTACAGAGGCAAATATTGTCATTTTTATCGTCTTCATATAGCGGACAACATCTTCGAAAGGATTTATTACGTTGTGAGTTAAAAACAAAATAAAATAAAATAGAAATCCTTCAGCAGGTTCCTCCATAGACCCCTTGTGTGAATGAAGCCATAGTTATTGCTAATTATTGCTCAATTTATCGGATCATGGTGTCGATTACATTAGTGCAAGGGATTAAGTCAATGCTTCACTACATAAATTTTCAGTCTCTCTCCACACAAAGAAACTTAATGCCCCCAGTATTTGTGATATTTTACAGTTTATTTTGACGGATTACTGTCATCACTACTTGCCTCCGTGTTTGGATGTCATTGCGATACACGAAGCAGAAGTTCATACGGTGCAACTAATGTGTTACACATAGCTCAGACTCTGCTCGTCAAAGATCAGGTATCAGGCTTGCAGCATCTCTGAACAAGGGTTTAAGAATTTCCAACGGGCTCCCCCTCCATTCAAGTTACAAAATGAGACGTAAGAAAAACAAATTGTTCATCTGAATATCTAAAAATATGAAAAAATATAGCCGTATTACTGAATTCGTCAACTCTATAACACTTGGATTGCTTTGTCAAGGTAACACTAATTTTTCATGAGCAAGTGGCTAAATCTGGTATTTTTCAACTCGTGCAATTGTAATACATACAGTAATGTGCGCCACGTAATAACTCCCAAATGACCAGCATGGTACAGAGACCACTTTTTACATGGCATGAAGTTTCCAAAAGTCATGTCCGCCTGTAAGTTTAACAGTTCCGTGAACACTAACAATGTATACAATGAGGCGGTAAGCGTCGCGACCACGCAAGCTCCAGATGAACTTCGTCTCTCTTTGCTCGCCCCAGCACTGCTCGGTATATCAAGCTCTCATTAATCAAAGGAAGTTCAACAAAATGAAGCGAGAGAACGATTAAAAATAATGGGTGGACATGTCAAGGGTCGAGATTTGCCGTATCATGGTTACTAATGGGCCACCTTATACACCGGCCACACCTGCGGACCACGCAGTCCCAGCCCACAGCTAAACGCGACCTCGTAATCTCCCTGCTCGCGGTGCCGCACTCGCCGCCTCCCTCAGCTCTAAGGGATGAGCTTTGATGAGCTGTGCACTGCATCACATTCGCATGGCTCTCCGCCATGCGCATCGGGCGTTTGGGGGAATACCGTGTCTTAGCTTTGTCCAGTTTACAGGAGTACGTTATATTTACATACATAAATACAAGTTAATAGGGAATTTAAGTTATGAATACTGATATACGCACCCCGTCAAAAATGACGTCAAATAAATGTTTGTAAAATGTATGGTGTTTCCTCAGTGAAACCATAAATGGGTCACAAATGTTCCTTACCATTTCTAATGAAATCAATTATTAATAACCGTATCCTTTCTGATTTTTCTAAAGAATTCGTATCAAACAAATCATTTAATTTCGTTTAGATTACCTTCATTTACGATACGATATTCAGTAACCTTCCTATGACATTGACGCATATCAACGCGGCTGACGGTAGTACTTGTCAATAAAATACTGATGAGAGGACGAAGAAACCAACCAACCAAAGAACCTACCAGCTGTGCATTATTATATAGTAGAATTACACTCCTTGTCTTGATGCTGCACAACGAAGCGCATTTAAAGCATTTGCCAATTCGTAGCAGCGAGATTTTTAAAAGTGGCATCCTTTATCTTCTATTTTTCTTATTTCTTTAACTTGGTGCTATGATTTATTTAGAAAACGAGGTTCTTCGAAGATGAGTCAGCAGCCCTGAACGACATCGTTTGTTGGTCAGTCTGATTTCAATTGGGGCTTTAAAAATTTCTTAAAGTTGTCTCTACTCATTTTTCCGATAACAATGAACTAATAGTACAAAACCTAAATAATAATAGTGTATTCTTAAATATTTATTACCTCAAGCACTACTTAAGCTGATCAATGTAATATTCCCTGACTTAGGAGAGGAAAGTGTCCTGAGTTTCCTGACTTTCCTGAATTAGGAAGGTTTCCAGATTCTGTAGCTCTAGAAGTATTCGAGTGTTTTAAATTACTTTCGATTACCACGGATTTCTTTTTCAGTTGAGCGTGACCGGCCTGCAGCACACGGCTCGGGAGAGGAGGCTCGGCGTGAGTATTGCCATCCCTCTACTTTATGGGCAGAGTTTAGATCTTGAGCTTATTTCGTTCCTACACACGCAGGGTTACGTCATGTGAGATTTAGGAGGGAAATTTAGCTCAAAGGTTTACTGGTAAATTAATTAAATGTTTAATTTATATAGCGAATACGTGTGTGTCAAGTTTTGTTTAGTACACAAGTTAAGCCTTTTTTGCATTTGTGCAATTTTCTAATTCTGCAATGTATGTAGCTTTACTTGAATTATATACATATATATACACATACTTTTCTCTGTGTATCAGGGCAAAGACCGTTTCAAGAAGATAGTATCCGAAGAAATTATTTCAAATTACATTCCTCTGATAAACTTCCATATTTTCAGAATGCGTTGCTATTTTTAATGCGTATCTAAAATCATAAGCTTTTGTCAAATTTGTCACCCAAGTCTACGGAAGCAAAAACGTTTTTCTCTTTTTCTGCGTCCATTCCTGTACAATTGATATTTTCCAATTGTTTTTACTTTCATTACCGATTTAATCCGTTCATCTTTCCTCTGCTACCTTCTTAATTTTGATTTCCTCCTTCCTCTGCCTGACTGATTTTGCAAAGCGGCTCAGATCCTCCCGCGCAAGCCTGGCACCAGGGTGCAAACACCCGCAAGGTGGCGCCGTGCGGCACTCCACACCTTCCTCAGGGCTTCGTGGTCCATATGTATTTCCTCATGTCTCAAATATTCGAAACAGCTATTGGCAGCACGCGGTGTACATTTGGCCCAGCAGTGCGATCAACAAGACAGCAACAAACAGCGAATTAGACTGAGGATCAAGACACATCGGGTGCGGGTTGCATTAGCGAAGCGAGCCCTGGGACGCCGAGTGCTGGAGATGTTTAGAACGTTCAAATTGTAGGATGGTTGTCTAAATTCGTGCGACCGTGCCACAACACGGGATGCGTGTACCTGTAAAGCAACAAATTCGATTCATATTTCTCCGTGCGCCGCGCATACATTCCAAGTCAAAGGCACGAGGGCTGCAGTAATTCATGTATGGCAGAAAGCAAAATGATCAGAACAATAAACAAAATAAAATTCACTTGAAACAAAAGAGAAAAAGAAGCATATTTATCATTAGTTAGAAAGTAGTCCCTTTCTTCCAACACGCGTTTCATTGCGAGAATTACGAAGTCATACACGCTTCAAAAGATCTATTTTTTTCCCAATTTTCTCTCGGTTCCTCATTTCTAGGACGCGTTCACAGTGTCGCTCTTTGAGCAAAACTGGAGCTCATTGTTTTACGATCAATTCTGAAATATTGGATTATGTGAAGCCCGGTGGTCTACCGGCGGACTTGTGTAAATATGTCAATCCCGGTGGGCTTTTGAAATACCTAGGAAAACATGTGAAGCCCGATGGTCTACCTGAAGACCTAGGAAAACATGTGGAGTTTAAAGGTACACTGGTAGACCTAGGAAAACATGTGAAGCTCCTATGTTTACTGGGAGATTTAAGAAAACATGTGAAGTTCAAAGGTCTACTGGTAGATTTAAAAAAACATATGAAGCACACAGGTCTACTGATAGACCAAGGAAAACATGTGAAGCCCAAAGGTCTACTGGTAGATATAGGACAACATGTGAAGGCCGGGGGCCTACAGGTAGAGTTAGCAAACAACAGAAGTAAGGTCATGGAAAGCATGCCGAGAAAGATCTGCTTACAGCAGCAACAGCGCTCCCTGGAGAAGCTGATGAGTGTGACTTTAAGATGTCGGGACCCACTGCACCTCGTACACTTAATGACATAATTTATTTTCTAGAGTACCTCCCAAGAGCTGTTCATGAGCGAAATGAATGTGAAGGCTCGTTTGAAGCTTACTAATGAGCGTCTCGCATGACTGACGATTAGTGGAAATGCGTTCATTCTCGTGATGAGCCAAAATTTAACTTATTTGAATCATTTGGCAAGAGGATTGTTCACCGTAATGCAAATGAAAGATACTCTCTCCGAGCGTTAAAAGAAGTGATAACTTAGTATAGGCCAGGGTGACATGACTTTTGTAATGATTTCAGCTGCAGATACTGGGACTCTTGCTAGGTTACATGATAAGGGAAATGTTTCTGTACACATATAAGCAGTTGCTGAAAAATAAAGTTATATCTAAATTTACATACTTCGAAAAAAAAAACTCAACCTGCAGATTTTACGCGTGATAACGCTCCGTACGTGTCCCACGGCAAAGTCCATTAAAGCATTTATTTCTGAAAAGAATGTCCCTGTGATGGATTGGCCCGCTCGGAGCCCCGGCTTGGCCCAGTAGGGGATATTTAAGAGATAAAGAATGAAATATCTGGCTAGAAGCCCTAGAAATGTCGAAGAACCGTGGGAGAATTTTAAAGAAGAACGAAAGAAAAATCTCTTGAAGAATGGAAATCTTTAATTTGCTCTTACAGCAGATCGCACCACAGCGTTGTTGGAAATAAGAGACGACGTACAAAATGCCGACAAAAAAGTTTATTTCTCCGTTTAGTTAAAAAAAATACTCTCTATCGTTCTGATAATTTAAAGCCTCTCATTTCTGAAGTTGTCGATAGAATGGATCGCAACTTTTTTTAAATAAACTCAGTTAATCAATTCATTTATAAGTAATTCACTACGCAATAATATATTATTATTCATAGAGTAGACGTTCCCTTTATGTTATGAAAAAAATTATGTCCGATTTTGATAGTATCTCAGCATCGTTCTGATCATTTCGCTCGCCATAATGTACTTGATCCAATGTAAATGAATACGCAGAATTCAAAATTAAATATACTGAAGAATTATTTGCAACATTAAAATATTTATATCGCTACCCAGTCCTCCATCCAGTCCTCCAACCCCGCTAAGGGAGTGACCGTTGCCACGCTCTTCGACACACGCAGTGACACTGGCACGTACGGGGTGTGTCAGATGGGTGGTACGGGGTGTGTCAAATGGGTGGTACGGNGTACGGGGTGTGTCAGATGGGTGGTACGGGGTGTGTCAGATGGGTGGCACGGGGTGTGTCAGATGGGTGGTACGGGGTGTGTCACATGGGTGGTACAGGCTGTTGGACAGCAAAAGATACGCACCCTACAGCACCAACGTTACAAATAACAAATGTACGGAAACTTCAGTGAAGAATTCATGAAATTAGTTAGGCTTTGTATACATCCTTGAAACTTGCTCTGAATTTATTTATAAACTTTCATTATGTATTTCCATACACTAAAATATGTTAACTGCAAAGGCTTGAAATCTAAGTGCAATAAGTAACTGCCTCTTTCTATGACTGACGTTCATGTATTTTAATTTAGGCTGGATTTTGGTGGGCATGCAATTCAGGAGGGAAACTCCAGCGAGTCTCAGTCACGGCAGCTGAGAATGAAAATTCGTGTCATTTTCTGCCTACTGAGCGCTAGGCAGCCGTGAATGCAAGCTTTAGAGGATCTCAGACAGCGCTGGAGAGTTTTTTGGAGCTGTATCTTTGACTACTATAGAGACTGCACCTGGGTTAATTCTTGAGGGAGGTAAGAAGTTACCTAGAGTAATAACATCTGTCGAGAACAAAAATAGCTCAAAGGTATCACTAGTTTCACTAGAACCGACAGTAACATCTGATCAGACTAGAAGACATGTTCACAGTAATCTCAATAAGGAACTACACAGCAACATAAGTAGCACGTGCACGAGATAGAGAGCATCTCTGAGTCACCACACCTCAAAGTGTGAAGCCCGATCAGTGTATGTGCAAGTTTACAAAATCGGGCCTCTGGTTATTTAGGCGCTGCGGTTTAATAAATTGGTTGTGCCAGTAATATTTAATGCCCTTAAAATTAACATACATTTTGTCACCTGATTAAGATAATAAAATAATTCTTAACTGTTATTCTCAAGTCGATACGAATAAAGCAATGGGCGTCATACCGGCCGAAATCATTCATTCTACCTAGGCTTTCCACCCTTTAATTCCGACTAGAAATTACCCCTAGTAACATCTGTTGCGTGCTGGAGAGCGACTCCGAGCTTTGACTATATAGACGTGTAGAGCGACACAGAGAGCGGCAGTTACGAGAGCCTCGGTCTGGGCCAGGGAGAGGCGGTCGCGGCCGCACAATTGGTTTCCCAGGGTCGCGACAATGCCGGCTTTGTGCCGCCACCGCAGCTCCGACAACTGCCCGAGCTGGGCCTCACCGCGGGTTCATTTCTGAACGTGGCTAGGGGGTTGCAGTTACTTTGCGTGACAGAGCTTGAGTTAGACTCGGCGTGTTCGTTAATTCAAAAATTTATCGTTTTTACTTCGTCGCGGTGTAAGCGGGTGACTCGTTGAGCTATTTATTGGCATTGCATTTCTTCTGGCCCGGTGCGGCCGCATGAATAATTGCACTCTTTGCGAACTCATATGTGCGTTTTCCAGTGTGTTCTCATTTTAATCGTAGAGAGAAGCTTTCAAAGTATTGTCCAATTTAACCAATAGAGCGACTATTTATTTCATATCAATACCAAGCCCACTTTCATTTTACAGTAGGACGCGAGATGCATGACGTTTTTAGAGAAGATAACCATTTCAAACGAAAACATTCTCCAAAATTCACAGGACAGGGCTTTAAAAGCTGGTCTTGAAACAGGGACGCCACAAGACACGCACTTCACACGCCCCATACACGCCCAGCGCCGCTCGCACCACACCTCCTCATGCACTCGTGCACTGTACGCCCCACAAAGAGACCATCTCACTCACAAAAGAAGCCTAAAGTCATAATGTGTGAGCCTGTGATGGCCGTGTATCCCTTCTGTCGGGGGTATCGAATCAATAATAAACAGGACTGACGACGCTCTTCCGAGCGTGGAGCAGATTTCGAGGTTAGGGGAGGATGGAACTCCAATGTACACAAGGAGCTCGCAGCCACCAGGCCTAATTCCAACGCACGTGGCTGATACGAGAGTTTTTAGCGCGCTATGAAGCAGCGAGACCGCGCACAGCGGCCACGTAATGAGGTGTTCACGAGCAGGTCAAACAGAGGCGTTGCAGGTCTGAACAGACTTCTGCTGCTTCAGTATAAATAATGATTTATTACTGTAATTCCAACACTGTAACCAGGCATCTAATTTTATATGTTACTGCACATGGGAGCGAGTTACTTGACACTTTGACTACGATTCTCCATACAAGAAAAATTCCATGGCGGCAAATATCTCCGTAGTGAATTCAAAATGAATTGATTTTGTATTCACAAATTTGCTTATCCTTCTAATTTTCCTTCTAATCTAAGCTATCATATTCGAGTAATGAGGACAAATTTCATGAAAACTTACAAATTTCTATTCATACATGTTAGTGCTTGGTTACGTTAGGTTAGATTAGATGATGACATGTACCATATATGGCGCACGTCGAGGTCTAAGCGTTAAGGAGAAAATTAGTATGCTTGAAGTTCTAGAACGAAAATTCGGTAGCAAAATGCACGTGAATTAGAAAAATTGGGACTACTAACGAATATTGAATTACCTCAAACTTGGTATGATAGATACAAGTGTGACGCCAAGCTCTGCCTGGCCTCGGGCTCGTACACAAAAATGGAAGCCAAGCATGGGAGCGGATAGCTGGTAACAAATGAAAGAGTTACACACGGGAAATACAAGCGCTGGTGCTTCACGAGAACTAAACACGTATGTTAATTAAATATCGAGCCATGAGAGCACATAAAACGCTCTCACAGCCAAGCCGCTATGGCTTATTGCCAAAAATTGAGCGTAGAATAAATCTAACGCTATGATTTTCTTCAGAAACTAAACAATACACACATTACATTAGCAATTAATACTTGTGTTAGAATCCAAACAAATTATATGAGCAATGGATTGTGAGAGCGTGAGCACATTGGCCCCGGATACCCCGCTGGCACACGTGGCCCCCACACAAGTGCAAGACGAGCACTTCATCCCACTTGACCTCAGGGACGCGCCCGAAGACAGCGGGCCAAGCGTGCAGCCCAGGTCGGCAAGCAGGGAACCAATCTCAAGTTGAACAGAAGGTAGGCCCAGCACAGAACAAGCACGGAAACTACGAATGACGCCACACTAAGCACGGAAACTACGAATGACGCCATACTAAGCACGGAAACTACGAATGACGCCACACTAAGCACGAAAACAACGAATGACGCCACACTAAGCATGAAAACTACGAATGACGCCACACTAAGCATGAAAACTACGAATGACGCCACACTAAGCTCGAATGTAAATAGAAGAAGCTTAATTCATGTACATCATTACCAATCTTGATTAGCTCGTGGAACCAACGGAGCAATTTGAGTGTATTCAATTCGTTCGAGTTGGTTAATTTGATTTTCACGTGCTACAGGTTTTTTTCTTCATCCTAGCAAGGCAGGATAGGGGATATTGGGTGCCATAGCAATTTTGAGAGAAGCTCGCAAGAAACCGGAGCTGAAACACTGGCCTAGAACCAGTTGCGACAACCGCGTCCGCTGTGGTTGCCTGGGCATAGAGCGATATATCGGTTCTAGCAGAACGCTCTTAGTCGTCCCCGTCTAGAGTGGTATTACCTAAAACAAGCATCAAATTGACAGGGAAATGTCTTTGTCAAAATAAGGAAATTGAACGTGTTGTAAAAAGCGAATAAGAAGATAAAGTGGTTGTTGGCTGAAACCCATCTAGCTCTCCATGTGGGAGACAACTGTGCACTATATTGGCCGGAGACATTACTTGCTTATTTGCTAGGATTTTTGCAGGTCACAAACTTGGAGCCAGTGGTATAAAAATGACCCAATTCTACTATTTTTCGTTCATTTATATCCAGTTAGTAACATATCATTTCTAGTAAAATTCATTATATAAAACATCCAATGTATTTATCTATCTCGAATGTATTTATCTATCATTAACAACCATCAAATATTGTGTTAAATTAATGGTTGCGTCACCAAAGAGCTCAGTAGTAGAAGCAGTAGTAAGAATGGCAACGCTGTAGTAACTCGGACTATCTTGCACTGAAAGAGAAGGGACTATTTAATATAGATTTTAGAGAACGGGGAATCCATGCGCAAGGTGCGTTCCCACACAAGATGCCCTGCGCATAGAAACAGATAGAAACATCGAGTTAAAAGGAAGAGGAAGAAAAAATGAAGAATCATCAGCGAAGAAGGCATAAAAATAGAAAAAATAAATATGGTACGAGAGATGAAAGTCCCCAAGGCCTAGCTAAAATTGAAATAACATTGTCCTCTTGGGGCCGTCAGCCCACGTAGCATAGGATAGACAACCCGAACTACCACCAACCCTACCGCCTATGGCCTATTCTATGCCCCCTGAGGGACAAGAGCTTGGGAAGGAAGCTTGCGCCGTGTATTTCGTTATTGTCGTTTAAGTTTACGGCTCAAATTCCAAAAGCGTAGAGAACATTGTCCAGAATTATCGCCACTTCTGAGCGTTTTTTAAAAGTTGAGCGGGCGGGCAGGAGAATTTCATTGTTAGCTAATTTTGCTCGGAACGTCTTTATCTGGACTCCAGAAGGCAAAAAGCCAACCTACTACCGCGTGACAAGGACATGAATGCAGGCACTCAAGGGCTTGTCTTGGCTCTGAATGTGAGCAGAAACAAGGCTCAACAGAAGGCATTTTTGAGGTTGACCAAAGCTATGCGGCCTTCATCGGCTTTGTTTAAAAAACTTTTCACACTCTTTCATGAAGCTAAACAACGACGCCGTGTTTCACGTGAGTTCTGTATTTTATACTTCTTTCAGTCAACACATTATATGTAGCGATTGGTTTTTCTAATAAATAATTTCATGATCCCAAATAAAAAAATTATTTTTCATTCAAGCAAAAATGTATACGCATCAGTCGTAATAAATTTACCAGTGAAATGCTTCAAGATTTTCTTTTATCTGCCGTGTAGTTCAAAGAATATTTCTACGTCCATTAGTCGCAAGCCAAATGTCAATTTCTCAAAAACATTTTAGAGTTTGTTTCCAGAAACATAAGATACACACATTCTCAAAACGAACACTGTTCGTTTTGAGGTACGCCTGTACCCCAAGACGCGGATGCGATACGGCTGCCTGACGTTCATTTAATGAAATTGCTTTTATTCATGATACGAGCCATTTCGCACCTACACTTGGTCTTTAAAATGTTGTTTCCCTTCTTCTCTACGTAAAGTTTTAGCCCCGTCTGCCCATAGTTCTAGCGTTCACGTTTCATACGTCTGAAGCGCACGTGCACCGTACACACTCGAGGACGGAGAGGTGAGGGGCATCTGAGTCAATTACTCGGAGCAGTTCTCCATTGTCTTCACCCATGGAAACTGGCGCCAGTGTTCGCTGCTCAATCTTTTATATCCTCTCCATTATAACGGAGTGCCTCTTTTTGGGATTCCGTAAAGGAAGAATTCTTTTGAGGACCACGAGTTCAGAACACCACCCACACACCTGAGAACAACAAGCACAAGGCACACAATAATACTGGCTCTGTGGAGTCACGCCGTGCCATCTTTGTTGCGGCCATTGTCCGCTCGAGGGTTCGTTTTGTTTGACTAAACTCGCTGTGTTTCCTGTGGTCCAAACAGCCGTGCATTGTCGGAGTCTGGTGCGGTGCGCATTGAGAGCTCGGCCCGGCCCATGGATGGCGCTCTCGGGGCCCTGATCAGCATGGGCCGCGACCGCGTTGTATTCACTGCTGCCTCCATACACTCATCAATGTTGCGCATATTCAGAATTTCCGAAGCCAAGATGTCAAAATTTATAAGTATGCTACCCGTATTATATTAATGGGGATTTCATGACAATATTTTGGAGCAAGAAATGAGCACAAGAGAGTACAGAGCAGGCCCGTCTGTGGACCCATGAGGGGGAATTAGATTCCCCCATGAGGGGGAATTCGTGCACGATTTCTTCAGGTGAAGATTAATTCCCTATTCTTAGGCGATTTCGATACTCTTCGCATCATTATTAGCATTACAGGTTCAAAAAAGGCATGATTTGAAATTCAGTAATTGCGATAAATATACGTACTGCATACTTTTCAACCGCACAGATTTTATGCAAATGATCAGAGCTGCATTGCTGCGTCCGGCACGTACTCTTCCATTCACAACTAGCGCGGCGCGTATAACCTTCTAAAACAACTCTCAAGACCAGTATGTTGAATCAAGAGGGCAGATTTGAGCATCGTCCTCATTGTGCTGGTGTCTGTTAAGAAGTTCTAT
>VOMN01115997.1:0-16556 GCA_014899125.1 Orchestia grillus
CGGCCGCTACATTTCAAAGTAGCGCTGCCCAGCTCTGCATACTTTAGAAACGCCTAAAAATAGCTGATTGCACAGTGGAAGACAGAGCAGCCATTGCCGAATGTTATTTTCAAATGAATGGGTCATTAGCCAGAGTTAGGAGGAGTTTCATGAGAAGATTTAACAAGAGTCCATCTAAATGATCTAAGCCCTGTATTCCTGCTTTCGTACATAATTCAGACGTGTAGGATCAGTTACTGACAAAGGTCGAACTGAAAGACCGATGTCACCCCGCAGTGAAAAATTTCTCGCTTTGGTGACTTCCCGTGGCCTCCTCGATCGCCAGATTTAACTCCTCCAGCTTTTTTTCTTTAGGGATATTTAAAGGACAAATTTTTGGTAAACATTCTGAACACTGTCCACGAAATTAAATAGAATATCATTGAAGAAGTTTGCAATATTTCACCAGATATTCTGAGAAGCGTGATAAAAAACATACACCAAAGACTCCTTCTGTGCCAGGATGGTCGTGGAAGACATTGGTAGGAATTATTTTTTTAAGTAAAAATTCCCTGTATTCTTCTTTCCTTCTCAATTTATTCAAACTTTGTTTTTATAATTTTCAAGTAATAAATGTTTAAAATGGCACAGTAACTTTTTGGATACTTAACATATGCATCATTTAATCCTTGAATATTAGTTGAATGCCATAGTAGGCATTCAATACTACTGAGTGTAGAATTGATTAGGTACGTGTCATACCAACACAGGCCGCTGCATCGGGCGAGGTACGCTCAAAAAATATTCATCCATAATTTTTTATTAATAAAAACATGAAATTAGGGAAGCTTGGCTTGACGCGCGTATATACTTAAAGGCGATTCTATATTTTTAGACGAGATTGCTTTAGGAATTAATTTGGGTGATTCTAATGCAAACTCTCAATTTTTTCCTACGTGCAGTCTTGCAGAAGCTGTCGGCCGCAAGTAAGCAGTTGATAAGTGAGGTTGCGTAAATGAGCTCGGTTAAATGTTTCGTTTCTGACGAAATGCCAGAAAAACTTGAACAACTCCAATGCATTCAATTCTTACCGGAATTAGGGACGGTCAAGATCCACCTTGTGTAAATTTTTGCGGAAAGCGAGCACCGAGGCCCTGGTTTTTCTGAACGGGATCAGTTTCATCTGAACTGGTGACACGAATTGAGTCACCATCACTGACCTGCAGGCGGTTGGCTTCTTCATCTGAGCGATCGTACTCCCGCTTGCCGCCCCAATCATTTCTCGAACCATAACTTCTATTGCAGTTAAACTTTGGTAGTACGAAGGAGCTAGTCTACAGATATTGGAAAGCTGAACTTTCGAGCCTGTAAATCAGAGGAACCAGATTTTCATGAGCATCAGGTGCTAAGATCGGAGTGTTCTATTGTATTGTTAAAGCATGACAGAGCTGAGAAACATTTCTCCAATATAACTAACACCGTATTCAGAGGCTGCACTTAAGCCTAATTAAGGAAAGGAGGCTCATTTAAATGTTATCTCCCAGAAATAAGAGAAAATGAAAGCTTATCTGTGAATTATATTAAAATTGCCCTAAATATTTCCCGTCCTGGTACTAATTTCCACAAATTGCTGGACGGGACAATTCTATCTCTTGAACCTGCCCATCTGAATGGCTTTGATAGCATCTTCAATAGCTGTCAATTTGAAAAGAATTCAAACATGGGCCTTCGACTATTAAAATCTTATTTGAAAGCTACTGAAGTGCCTTAATTTTAAAAATTGCCAAAAAAAGCGAGACCGGAAGTAATTCTACTGCAGAATTGCTTCCATCCCCGATGTTGAACTAAAATTTTCAGTGTTTCGCGGAACAAATAAAGAATGAAGCTCTGAAGGATTGTCCGCTTCCTGAAGTACTTTTAGCAACCGTGCACGAAGTCGACAGTGATAGTTCTGAATAAAGCGGGCTTGCCTCGTGTACACGTAGTGGCTCACAGTGAGCTTTCTTTTTCTTTCACTGTGAAGAAAGAAGACGAATCTTTTTCCCCTTTTTCTAAGAATTTTTTTCTCATGGTCATTACCAAATCTCTTTCTGCTGGTTACGGCTGGCTGTATCAAAAAAGAAACCAACATACAGAACTCATTCGGTAACTTCGCTGTCATTGATTCTAAGTTCATTCTTGCAGGGCGACAAGGCAAAGTTGAGATTCGAAATTTCGTGTCCATTCTCTGCAAGACAAAAAATGCAACCGAAACGTGGCTCTTGGATGACAATCCAAGATGGCGGCGGTGGTTACCTCGGCGAGGCATGATGGGAGAGCTGCGGACCTTCACCTTTAACTGCTTCAGAGAGCAGGTCTGCGGGCGAGAGCTGCGAGAGGCACCGTGAAAATTAAAGAGCGGCTTCCTCTGAATTCAAAGAGATATAAAGAGCAGCCTTCCCTGAATTCAAAGAGAACTCAAGGGGAGCCTGCCCTTCATGTAAAAAATATGTAAAGAGTAGCAGCCACTGAATTCGAAGAGTGTTAAAAGCAGCTTCCCATTGAGGCCAAAAAAGAATTAAAGAGCAACATCCCCTGAATTCAAAGAGAATTAAAGAGTAGTTCTCCTTAATTCAAGGAGAATGAAAGAGTAGTCTTTCCTGAATTCGAAGGTAACCCTTGATCACAATTTTTTTTTTGCTTCAAGAGGAGAATGTGAGCAGTTGATTTTTACCAATTATGGTGAGGTAAATTCGAATTACTGAACAGCTTTGCTCTGTCATCGTATTTAGCTTTCACATACCCCATCTTTACATTCTCTACATAACTACATAGAAATTCAAAATATTACGTATTTATTTCATCTCTTTTGCGAAGATATACCAGAAAAAAACTAACATAGATCCAGCACAGTGATGAAACTATATGACTTGCATGACGCAATACACGCAAATCAAAGCACAGCGGACAGAATCGTTTTTTTGAACGATTTTGTGTGGTTCACCTCCTGGATGTGGCCCACGAGACGCCAGTGGGAGTCTCCGTCCTGCTCAGGTCCCACTTGCCTTCACCGTCGCTCGTCGTCCCTGAAATGTCTTGGTCGAACCTCTCTCATCACTCGCTGAACCGAGGGTGAGAGGGGAGAAGCTGAGGCGGGACGGGAGCAAGGGAATTTTGAGTGACATTTGGCACCCCATTTCCTCAAAACACTGCAGGGACGTTTCGATACACTTGAGGTAATTCAGGAACACTTGGGGTAATTCAGGAACACTTGAGGTAATTCAGCTACACTCGAGAAAATTCAGCTACACTCGAGAAAATTCAGGTACATTCAAGGGAGTTCAGGTACACTCGAGGTAATTTACTTGCCCCGTGTTACCACAGACGCCATGGTACACTGACTTAACCCTTTCCTGACAAATTTTTTGATGAGCACGTGCAACATTCAAGTGATTTTTGTAATTATTTTTTAGAGGTACGTGTGCACCCAGAAATAGTCGGTACGTAACTGAAGAGGTCAAAGAAGGACGAGTAAACTCATTTGAAGTTTTTTATTCAGAATTAAAACTTAGGCGAGTTTGTTCGCCCAAAGTTGAGAAGCACTAATTAGGTCAAAATGAGTTAACTCATTCTTGCCGGACAAGGGGTTAAATATTTCCCGTGTTCTCAGTTCCTTTGAGGTAAGAAGCCGTCAAATTCATTATTTTTTTATGCCATTTGGATCCGATGTTCGACGAAGACGTCCTCTTCAAACGTAGCAGAATTCAGAGCTGAGAATAGAGTGCGAAAATGTTAGCAAGGCAGTTTTTGTCCGTATCTACCACGAAATTCTTCTTTAGCTCAAACTTGGTAGGGAAAGGAGGAAGAAGCCCCTCGTTCATGTCCATCAGAGGAATTTTTATATGCTGTGTTCACAAGACACGCAGGTGTTCCTGTAGAGACCCAGTGTTCCTGTAGACACGCAGTGTTCCTGTAGAGACCCAGGGTTCCTGCAGAGACCCAGTGTTCCTGTAGAGACCCAAGGTTCCTGTAGATACCCAGTCTTGCTTGTAGCGCTTGTACACAGCCCGACAGTTCCCGAGACAGTGAAAACAACAGTAGTTCCTGAAACCTGTTGCTTACCTATTATAGACGGGATCTCATGTCTTTCAGGTCCCCACAAAAACTCCTCTGGTACTAGTGGTGCTTCACAGCATCCAAAAGTAGCTCCATTTGACAACAGGCGCTTTGAGATGAACTCAATGGGTTATGGAAATGATGGGGTATTTATTCCCATTGTGCAGGGGCACAGCCTTCAGACTTCGCTCTGAACAGTCCATGAAGAAACGCCATCTGACGAATTGTGGGGAAAATAATGGAAAGTGAAATCACCTGAGGCTTTTGTGCAGCAGCATGACCCATTTTCGAAGTCGAAGAGCTCAACAGCCCCAGCTACTACCCCACCGACCTGTGCCTCTGAGCTCCGAAAGCTCAATATCACACTCGTCGTTCAACAAGACGAAATTGCGTATTAAAATTTCACACTGTAGTGGAACTTTGGTGACAGAGTGAACGAATTTTTTTGGAATTTGCTCAATGGAAATTCATTGAACATGTACAAGCCCCGTCTTTCTTAACGAGAGACGAGGTCGCCCATTAAGAAGCATCACATAAAGGGCAGTCATAACGCACAGCGGCATGCAAACGAGGCCGGCTGAAGTCTCGGCGAGTGGAACACCAAGACCACGATGGCTTTGGTGAGTGAACGTCCGTGTCAGGAGGCAGTGCAGTGCTGGTATTACAGTACTTGGGGTAGCACAGGGTGTCCGTAAAGTCTCTTTAAAATTTCAAAAATTTATTACAAATTTATTTTATTCTGATTTATTTTATTTTATTCAGTGTTAATTGAAGTTTTTAATCAAATTCTACATTTGTGTGTTTCAGGGATTTTGTTTGTCAAAGAGGAGCTGTTGAATGAACTCCTAAAAAATGGCTGTCCCTCAAGAGAAGGTGCGATGTGTCTCATTGTTTATTGAAACAAAATCGAATGGGCAGACTCAACGAAACTACAGAACTGTATCGTAATGTCCCGTATCGAACAAAGACACGGGATATTACTGACCCAAAGCAAAGGATTACTCATGCCATCACAATTGACGAGGCCATGCTACAGCGAACATGGCAGGAGATCGAGCAACGTTTTGAAGTGCTCGTGCCCGTGTAGAAGTCTACTAAATGAAGTGAAAAAATTTAATATACACTAAATACAATAGAACAAATCTGAATAAATATCCTATCAATTACATTTGTAATAAATTTTTGAAATAGTAAAGAGACTTTATGGACACGCTGTAGTTTTGTCTTCATCTTGGCTCGAATTCTTTTCCGGAGTGGGCAGCGGGGATATGCAAGCTTGTTATTGTTTGGTGTGGTAACGTAGGGCTGTGGAGTAGGGCTGTAGACTACGTAATAAAGGTTTTAACCGTGGAGAATGGAGTAATGTATGAAAGTAAAGTTACGGTGTGCGTTATAGTTATTGAGAACATCATTTTCATTCAACTCTCTGACCCGAAAAACGCGCAGTTCTTCTTTTTTATAGTGACTCGGTCTCAAGATTTATGCACTACGCCATTGTTCTTCGTCAGGGTGGCACGAATACGGTAATTGTAATTATATCACATTCCTTGAGCTTTTCTCTACATGCGTACATACTTTCTAACAGGCCATCTTTGTTATAAGATTATTGCAGTCTACATTTTATTTCAGTGGCTCAGTGGATTCACCTAAATGTGTAGCTGGCCCCGCGAACATGTCACACTTCGACTCCAGTCGAGCTCAGTTTTATTGCCTTCACTCCGGTACTCCAGTAGCATGTGTGTACAATGTATTATTCGCTACTGCGATTCCGAAAAACGGAAATAAATTTCAGAGATTCTTGTTTAATCCGTTGCTACGCTGGCACACTCAACTGAAGAAAACACTTCGAGATAACCGTAAACAAATCACCATAGGTCGCGGTAGATGGTAGCCTGATTAAAGAACTCAGTCGAGCTTCAGGACAGGTAGTACCAGAAGAAGGCTACAACCGACATTGAAGTCATAAAATGCTCAAAATCTCGTCAGGGGAAGCGAACTCACAACTCCGAGAACGTCACCTGAGCCCAGTTGTGTGGACTGAACTGGACCCAGGACGTTGCGTGAGCCCAGTTGTGTGGACTGAACTGAACCCAGGACGTTACCTAAGCCCAGTTGTGTGGACTGAACTGAACCCAGGACGTTACCTGAGCCCAGTTGTGTGGACTGAACTGAACCCAGGACGCTGCCGACAAAGTGACAGAAACAGATCGCAGGCTGCACTTTCCTGGTTGAATATTCCCAAGATATTGCGTCGGTTGGCGCATATTTTAATTGATTTGTGTAGTCGTGCAGCCATGGTCCTAAAAACGCGTAACTAATGAAGCACCATCGCATTTTAAAGCAGAGTGGGAGCGGACACGCGATGAGTTCGGACGACTTCAACTAAAAAATAAATCAAAAGCTGGCAGAACAAGCAAAATTAAAAAGCACCCCGTGTTATACGAGCTGATCTGTCATATCGCCTGTTCGGCGTTATATTGTCACGTCACTACGTGCAGTTACTATCGTTATAGAGTCACGTCACCACGTACAGTTACAAATATAAGCTATTAACGCAACATCCAAGAACTACTTCTTACACGTTCAGAATGAGTACAAGTTGTACATTGAAAGAAAAATTAAAAGGAATGACCAAAAACGCGCCTCGTCGTCAAGGTTGCAAGGTCTTAAAAGTAAACGGGATAGATTCTAGGTAACACTAACGCAGGAATAGAAAACTGTATTTATTTTTCCATTCACTCTTACGCACACGTCAACACAGAGATGTCGAGCACAATTTGGCAGAAAAATTATCTTTCACGTCTATTTGTACACGTTTGTTAGCACAGACATAACGAGCAAAGATGAATTTGAAGAGCACATTCTATTTTCATAAACTCTCACGTGATCATTTTCACAGCTGTGCGTAGTGCGCCATTTCGGGAGGGAGTTTCTTTCCGAGTGACGAACTCGGGCGCCGCAGCCGCTGGGGGCGACGCCCTGACGTCGGAACAGCGGCACGCCGAGATAGCTGTCAAGGGCCATCAGGCTTCAAGAGCCTTTGGCAGAATTTGCACTCGAGCCAATAATAAAGAAGAGCTCATTAACATAAAACAAGGGCTCTTTTGTTCCTTCAACTCGAGTCCTTGATACTTAAATTTTGTTTTAAATTCACGTGAGGTGGACACCGGAAAAATGGAAGAAAATCAATGAGGACTTTCCAGAGGACGTGCAACGCCCGAGGGAGGATGCAGCGAGGCCTGAGCACCAGCATGATTTTAAGGAGATTAATTTGTGTAGACAGGAAGCGCTGGACAAGAAGGGCGAGAAGAGTAAAGCAAGAAGGGCGACACAAGAAGGGCGGGGCAAGAAGGGCGAGGCAAGAAGGGATGGACAAGAAGGGTTCGACAAGATGGGCTAGACAAGAAGAGTGAAACAAGAAGGGCAAGCCAAGAAGGGTGAAGCAAGGAGAGCTATGCAAGAAAGGCTACACAAGAAGGACAAGACACGAAGGGTCAGCTGAGAATGGCTAGATAACAGGGGATAGACATAAATAGCAGGGTAAACAGGGCTAGACAAGAAGGACTAGATCAGAAGGCCTATACAAGAAAGGCTAAACAAGAAGTGGTAGCAAGAATGGCTAGACAAAAATAGCTGACCGACCAAGAATGGCTAGAGAAGAAGGGCCAGTCATGATGAGCTAAACGAAAAGAGCTAAACGAGTACGGCAAAAGATCATGCGCAGGATGAAGAAAAATATTTCGAATTTTACGACGTAATTAGATCAATTGCCTGGACTTAACAAACATTTGTGCTAAGTGCACACTCTTCATCATCAATAGTTTACGATCATTTTCGTCGTCCAACCAAAGTATTTTCCAGGTCAAAATTTCCACGAAAGTTGGCAGTCGTCACACATTCTTTAGTCACCCGATCGCCCCCCACAGACTGCAGAACTTAACGTTGGCCACCTTGCTTCAACGGAGACTATTTCAATTCTCGTATTCATGTGCCTGTAATTCACTTCAAGATGTTATCTGGAATAGTGGAAATGTGTAGCTTGCAATATAAAAATCGGTGCGTCATATGACAATGCTTTTACATCGAAAACCTGCATTGTGAATATACGTTATAATGTGCAAACCATACAGCAACTCAGAAAAACATATACTGTCTTTGAAATAATATTTTTTGTTAAAATAATACTGCACACCAACAACTAACTTGTCTCACACGAATATCAATAATAATATGAGAATATCATTATTTTTATCATTGTCACGAAGAGCGCGCCTCACCAGTAACAGTTGTTGTGTGGAATAAAATTTTGAAGGGTGAATACAAATATTTTCTTTCCCGAACGTATGCAAGTACAGTACACAGCAACTTTGGTTTATTTTGTTCCGTGTTAACAACACATTTGTTCATTGCTCATTTCATTTTGCTTCCATTCAAAATAAACACGTGTGAGGTTATTTTAACGCACTCATTTCTGATCAAAAATCAATATCGTAAATCTATATATTAGGGATATCGGAATACCGAACGTGCATTTGCATTAACTTCTCTTTACGTTAGGGAACATTTCGTTAACAGTTTTTTTCAAGCGACAGACCTCTGAGCACGTGCGGCGACCGTCCTATCGCTGTCCTTGAAGAGCAATGATGGGACCCTGGTCGAGAAGCTTGGCCTAATATTTAGGGGAGCTCAGTGTCAACTTACGACGTCTGACTGGCCTAATATTTAGGGCGGTTCAGTGTCAACTTACGACCTTTGAGCTGCGGTCGTCTTAAATAGTCTGCTCCCTCACACTGCTGACCCTCTCCTCCGCAACTGCTCACGGGAACACTGTAGGCAGCAGCTGTACGGGTGCAGGGACTGTAGGAAGGACGTTAGTGGTGGAGTGTAATAAGGAGGACAGTGACGGAGGGGAAGAAGAATAAGGAGGATAGTGACAGTGGTGGAGCAGAATCAGGAGGATAGTGACAGTGGTGGAGCAGAATGAGGATAATGACAGTGATGGAACAAAATGAAGAAGATAGTGATGAAGCAGAATAAGGAGGACAGTGGTGGAGCAAAATCAGGAGGATAGTGACATTGGTGGAGCAGAATAACGAGGATAGTGACAGTGGTGGAGCCGAATGAGGAAAGTGACAGTGATGGAGCAGAAAAAGGAGGATAGTGACAGTGGTGGAGCAGAATGGGGTTAGTGACAGTGATGGAGTGGAATAAAGAGGATAGTGACAGTGGTGGAGGGGAAAAGGAGAGCAGTGACAGCGGTGAAGTGGAAGGAGAACGATAGTGACAGGGTTGGAGTGTAATAAAAAGGATAACGAGTAAAAGAGCAAGAGTAAAAAGAATATGGAAAAGAGAACAATGAGAAGAATCTAATACAAAAAAGATCAAAATATGCATAGGCTGAAAATGAGCGAAAACATAAATGTGAGACGAGAAAGGGTAAGAAGATATGCAATAAGGAATGAGGATGCGAAACAATAAGGTGTGCCCAGCACGACTCAACATGACGTCATTACGCGCTTTGTTGTCGTGGAGGAACGATTAGTAACAATTGTGAGAAGAAAATGTTTTCTGGGAGCTTGAATATTAAAATAACTGTCAAATATCTTTTTCAAGAAGGTTTATTGAAACAAACCTGCCCATATTTTGCTCAGACTTTAGTCGACAGAACCAAAATGATTAACAAGTAGGCATGTCAAGCTCAAATTTTTACTTTTTTGTGTAATTTTACTCGTCGTTCTACGTTATTCATTGTTCTACATGCCTTATCTTTCTACGTTACTAATTTTTCTGCACATATTATCTCATTCTATGTTACTCAAATTCGTTGCTCTTCATGCCTAATCTTTGCTACGTTACTCACTGTTCTGCATGCCTAATCTCATCCTACGTACGTTACTCATCCTTCTGTTTCCTTATAATCCTCCGTTCGTTATAACTTTATGCCACCCATGGATATAGGCTGCGTATTATATTTCGTTGTTCAATTCCCAGAACCTGTGAGAAATTAAGCACAAAAGAAACTCGCATTAAAGCAACACACAAAAGCCGCCCCTAAAAACCACGCACAAATGCTCTACACTGGAATGCTGTAAGAACTTCCGCAGAAGCCCCACCAACGACCTCAGAACGAAACAAAGCCTGCAAGAGTTCACGGCAAAGAGTTCTATTCATCTGAGCGTGCGACTCGTCTTGCTCCTCCTGCCTCATCTGAGTCCGTTTCCCTCCCACTCAATTACCCGACTCCAGCACGTGCTGCTCATTTCTATTTTGGGTCTGTGAAATTGTCCCTTGTTGTTCTTAGTTCAGGTCACTCGGAATGGGCAGGAGAGACGCTGGTCAGGAACTGACAGTACGATTTAAATTTTCGATGGCGCTAAAAAAAATCCGTTTTTTCCGGTTCTGACTTGCAAACGATTTCTAGGAGAACGCGGAAGGCGTCGTTCTCTCTCTTATTACGCATGTTTTCCACAGATACAATGTGTGGAGCCAATGCGTGCATTATTAATTTTACAAAACATTTTTAGACACATTTCAAAATATAATTTCACCGAAATATAGAAAAGGAAACATTGATTTGCTTTGAAAAATACTGGCACCGATAGCAACATAACGACGTGCCTGCGACACTACTATTTTCTAAAGAACCAAGCTGGCATGCTGATATTAAATGGAGTGTACTTGTTGGGTACATAGAGAAAAACTAAAAAAAACAAGTTATTCGTTCTTAAATTCTTTTCACGAGTTCGAAAATTTGTCTTGGGTGAATAATCATTTTAGCTGACATATGGTAACAGATGAAACTTATTCTCTACGCTCAATGAGGCATCTATAATGGAATCTTTTATATTTTGTTGATTGACTCTAATTCAAGCAGTGAGCGTAGTCTGCCTCTTTGTGCGCTTTGTAGGCCCCAATGACTGGAACAACAGAGCTCAAACTCGCGCGTCACAACTCTACGGAGAAGTTACCGAATATTTCATTTACTATTGTGAACTTTGTGTAAGACGGTTTCACCCTTTTCTTATTCCAGGGTTGAAACAATCTCTAATTAACTTATTACAAACTGGCTAAAAAATAAATTTTGATGCTTTAAGTCTACTTTTGCGGCCAGATAAATAAATTTTAAAATTTGCCCATCTTTGATATTACACCAGTGGTATAAATAATTCAAGTACAATACAAAATAGAAGCCTCATTGAAATAAAAGATATTTTCAATTATTTTGCAATAAAAAGAGTTAGGAAATTCACTTAGTTGCCAGGAACAAAATAATATGCTATACATAAGCGTAATAAATATATTTTCGTATTGTCTTCAATTAACAAGTACATTCATCTACCTAGTCATACAAAATGGATTTTAAAATTCATTCAAAGTAAATGGTGGTGTTTCACGTACTAAATAACAAGAAATACATGTACATGCTGTATGTTGAATGAGTTAAAAGGGTAAATTCATTCGTAGACTGATGAAGATTCCACCGAATTATAAAACTCTACGGAAAACCAGCCGAATATTTTATTTAGTTTTGAGCAGGACATTTCATGATATAATATAAGAAGAAGCCTGCCTGTAGCAAGAACTCTACTAACCGATTTTACAAAACATAAAATGAGCCCAACAAAGCTGCGACTCCAACTTGCGACTTGAGTTTGGCTCAACTCATTTTTCGTTAATTGACTTTACAAACGCGAACAAATTCTCTTTTTATCTTTCGATAAATGTAAATCATTCATTGAAAGACTCCTCAGGGGCCAGCATCCCATTAACAGTAAAAGGTAAAAGTTATTCGTCAAATTTTGAAATTTAGAAATACAAATACAATATAGGTGTCAATGTTTACATTCATATGTATATTTTTTAAGTAAAAAAGATATGTCGGTGAGTGTAGTTTGCTTCGACTACAGAAACTTTTAAGTAGTATAATTTTTCAATAGTGATGAATAACTGCATTTACCTATGCATTTGAATTCAATTTTATTCTTTGAAAAAGCGTTATAATAAATCATAACGAGTAACTGAAATTTAGCGTTGCAGTGCGTCACAGAAATACCATAATGCAGGGACCCTCAAATGTGCTGAGCCCTGCATGTGATCTACTGTGTACTGGGGACCTTCATCGTCCCAATAGATGTTGAGGCTGATGAGACCAAAGTTTTGTGTAGGCAATGGCATGCACAGAACCATGACCCCCACCTGACTACCCCTGTCTTTTCACACAGAATGTTAAAAATGTTCAATTGAACAGTGTCGGGTGTCTGTAAAAAATTCAGCTCATCAAAGTGCTAACTCATCGTAGAATAATCCTCGTCAGTATGAAACTTTATCGCAATTTCTCAGCTTTGGCGCAACGTTCGAACGCAGTTTGCACTAACCATTGCACAAGGAGACCAAAATAGTTACTAACGTTCTTTTATTCATTTGTTGCTTCGAAACGGCAACAGTTTCTTATAATCACTTTGCTGTGTTATAGGGACATTGAATCATTTGTTTTCAACTTTGTTACGAGTATTTGGACGCTTGGGAGAACAGAAACGTCACCATCTCGTAGTAATAAAAGTTTATTTCTAACGTAGCCCTTAAAAGTCACATAAGACTGCAGTCCTGGTGCGTTGGTGGGTACAGGAGGGTACCAACAAAGCAACCGGCTTACATTTTTAATCCTCTGTGCTACTTCGACGATCCGTGGGACTTTAAAATTGAGATCCGTGCTATGAGAAGGCAATTCACATCTGAAAAATAACAAAGAAGGGACTTTAAAATTGATGCCTCTCTTTCTGTAGATTATATAGACATTTTTACGTCGGCTGCTCTACGTTATATAGTCATAGGGATCAAGATAAATTATATGTTGTTAGGTTCTACGTGACCTCCATTTTGTGCATGAAATTAGTAATAAATTATACATAAAAATGGAGAAAAAACTTAAGTCCTTTATTCGAGCTGAGGATTGAGACTTAAGTGGTGAGATGAAATTTAAAAGCACTCGGCTACAGTACACCGGTTGAAAGAACCTGAAAACTATCGGGTTACTATTTGCAGGAGGCATACGTTCTGCATTGCCCTGAAAGATTGCTATATTTGACCGATGTAATGGGAGTCTAAATTACGGAGATCAATTAAGTTCATACTTTATTTTTGTCAGCTGTAAAATTTTTGTACACTAGCGCCTCTTTACTAACGTTGAGCTATTGTAGAATGATATGGAAACCCGGGGATATTTCTTATTCGATAACAGTTACTTGAATGTTTTTCAGCTCTCACAACAAATGTTCGTCGGGTGGAACACAGCCAACACATTGCACCTAGAGGTGTGATGCACAATTCGCACAACTAAAATTATACTGTACATGATTCGGCATGCAATTCGGCAGGGCATCTTTGAAACGGAAAAACGATCTTATGATTCCTTATTAATGATTATGAGAGAGGGCATCCGAGAAAAAAATATATCCAAATATTATGTTCAAAAGTCCTTGAAAATATTAAAATTGGACAAAATGTAAAGCTAAGTTTAACAGTACTCAAAAGTAACACAAATAAGACAAATGCTGCTCGACGAGTATCAGAGTCGTTACCCCGCCATTCCGGTTCCATAGTGATACGAAGTCTTGGTATTTATAGTTAGGGCGCAATGAACTTGGACGACACTGCCCGACCAAATACCAATATTAATAGTGCTGACAAGAAATGTCTAACGTCAGCGGGATCTTATACCCCAGAATTGAGAGCCGAGTGAGGGGGAGGGAGAGATAGCAAGACTTCTCTGGAGCCCAAACTGGAAATTAGTTAAGCTGAACACAGGCGCTCGCCGAGAATGTGATTTTGAGTATAGTCATCTTTGAAACTATAACCTCAATGCCATCAAAAATAATGGAAAATCTCTCGTGAAATAATAGGGTTTTTTATAACACAATCATGGACTGCCTTCTCTGACACGACTTCCCTGATTAGGAATATGTGCGCGACATAGTGCACCCGTGAAGCGTTTCCTAATTCCTTCAGCGCGTGCATATACATAGAAACAGACACAAAAAAAGAAACAACCATAAACGTTGTGTATTACTACATAGTACTAGTATATACTAGGCATTTTAGTTACTCGAAATACAGTCGAAATAAAAACGGAAGTTGACCGCTCGAACAAGGAAGGCTGAAGTGGCGGCTTGCCGCAATGCTCAGGTGCACCGCCACAGCAACCGGGCGAGTTAGAGGAAAATTTGAAAGCCATGGCCTCGTCTAATCGCGCCAGCGATCCTTGGAGTGGATTGTGAAGCGAAGCACCTTTAGAGCGCAGCTGCAGCGCTGGACTAAAGAGTGAAGGGCTTGCAGCGTGGTGGCCCCACGAGGACTGCTTATGTCANCGCAGAACGAGCTTTGGCTGGCGAGGCGCCAAGTGTCGAGTGTGTCTGTGCAGTGGGTAGGCCGTACGTGTGTAGGGAGAGCCATGTGCTGCAACGCAGTAGTGGAGTATGAGTTGTAGTAACGTAAAATAGAATGGGTGTAGGGAAATGAGTCGTTTTCCTTCCTTAAATTGTGAAGGGCGATGCCTGTGCAAGCGGCTGAACTTTGTGCAGAGCTCGGACAAAGTTTAGATGGAAACGTAACAAACTCATAGCATTACTCCCTGAGTCTTAAAATCATGTATGTAGTATTTTGTAACGAAATCTAGTAGCACTCTAAGACCTTACAGTGTTATTACCTGCGTACGAAAAACTCAGTGTTCCTAACTGTATACTGAAAACTTGCATTATTACTACCTGCCCACTAAAAATCGGTAGCATATTTGCCTGCTCACTAAAAACCGGTAGTATTATTACCTGCACAGTAAAAGCTTGTATTACTATTATCTGGATACTAAAAGAACCAACTGTATTACTACCTATACGTTAAAAATTTGTAGTATCACTATCTAATTACTTGTGCCTCCCGCAACCCTACAACTTATAGTACTACTACCTTCATACAAAAAACTTGTTGGTAGTATTACTACCTCTGGGTGCTCCAACTATCACTAACATTCAGCGCCTCAAGCAGAAAAGGTGGGGGAGCTAAGGAAAATTTTACTTACACCTATAGTATAATCAGCCCTTTGACTAGTAGACCAGATCTTTAGGAGGGCAAGGCGGCAATGTTGATGTTACACCTGTTCAGCAAGGTAATGTTTCAGTTCAGCACCAATGCTGATGTTATGAGTTTTCGCTATTTTTACAGACATTTTGAAGTAATGATTGTGTCTACTAATCAACTTTATTTATTTACGATAAACAGTAGGAAAGTACTTCCTTTGATTATTATTTGTTCATCAGGAACTGAGATTTGTGTTAATTTCACAAGTTTACAGCGCTGAGGGCCACGAGTCATGGTGACCCTCACACAGTCATCCGGCGATGGTCAGGGCGACTTTTGAAATTATCTTGCAGTGAGGGGGGACAACTTTCTCGGGGAAGTAGTCTTGAGTAGATGGTAGTATTATCTACGTTTAGTGAATCAAAAGTACACATAAAATTTTCAAGTATTAGTTTATGACCGTCAGTTCAGTTACAGACATTTTTGTTAGTGTCGGAGGGACCTTTCTTGAAGACCCTTTAAAAGCCTGCCCACATTTGTAGGTCTCGTTCAGTTAAACCTCACCACTGCGGTCAAAAAACAATGAAATCCAATCTTACGCTACACGTATAACATTCTGCGATCGCTGCACGTACCTCGAGGCACCGAAGTAGAAAATTAGCATCACTAACCAAATTCAACTCTGCTCACTCATTTGCGTCGTACTTGTCATCGCTGCACGCTCCGTTACGCTACTGAAAAACGCTTGGAGAAGCCAAGGAGGCTGGATGCCTGTGTTGGTGCTGCCATGATTCATGCATGGCACGAACTGCATCATGCAGGAATGGAGAGATGACGTGGGCAACAAGCGAGGGGCGAGGCATATCTCCTGGTCGAGATAGGGCCGCCATCGCAGCGATCAGTGACACGAGGCCGCGTAATGGAAGGGCGTTGACGAGCTGGGATCATGTTTACAGGGCCGCGAGGTTTGGCCGATAGGGGAAATGATTTTCGGGTTTATTTTGCATCGTTGTGTAGAAGTTGAGCACACATTAGAAGACCAGTGCGCGAAACTAAATAAACGTGCACCAATTGTGCGGCCGAGAAACAACTTGATATTCTTGTTTATGCTGCTCCGTTGCATAGAAAGTAAACGCACGTTAGGTTCCATTGCAGTGAAGAACAATACACATACACTAAATAAAAAAATATTCCCAAAAACTTAGCACAATGAAACAATTATGTTTATCTAAGTCCTGGAGTAACATTTCAACGGTAAAATTTACGTTGATTTCGTTTATAACCTGAAAGTTGGGTAAATTGAACGGGTGTGTAGTGGGGCATGTGTGTGTGTGTGTGTAATGGGGTGTTTTTGTGTTGTGGAGCCTGTGTGTGTGGTGGGGCCTGTGTGTGTGGTGGGGCCTGTGAGTGCA
>VOMN01116009.1:0-14017 GCA_014899125.1 Orchestia grillus
TGGGGCCTGCACCGCTTTGGAGGCTGGGGCCTGCACCGCTGTGGAGGCTGGGGCCTACCCGACTATTCTCATGAGCAGGTTTGCATCACCATGGAAGGCGTTCCTTCACTCCACCCCTCTATAAAGACTTGCACCACTGTAAAGGCGGTAGTCGTATCACAAGGCGTCGTGAAATATAGGGGCGTCATACCGTTCACGAGGCTCGTCCTGACCAATCACCAGCAAGCAGTTTTCTTAAGCTCCAATACGCATCACAGATGCTAATGGTTAGCGATGTTATTCTAGCACTATATAACCCTTGATACACAATTTCCGCGCATACGGAACACCATACTAACCCCCACAGACCTGGAAGAGTACCAACACCAGCGACTTGTGCGAGTACCAACACCAGCGACTTGCGCGAGTACCAACACCAGCGATAACACGGAGGTACACCTCGGCCTGAGGCCACCAAACACCAGTAGCCCACACTCACCGACACCAGTAACCAACAGTAGCTCCAACCAGTTCCCGCCACCGGAATAGTCCCACTAAAGCTGATGCTGCACACGAGATCGCTTGAACCTAAAACGTAAGTGCTGCAGCTGAGGCGAACGAACCAACACAATCAACACGGGTTCTGAATTTAATGAAGAAATTATTCTGAGTGGAAAGGCAAGGATCAAGAGATGCAATTGTCGCCTAACTCCATAATGGTTAAATTATTTTTACGATAATAATGCATTTGGTTTTACGCGAAAAACTAGTTGCAGTCGTATGTATGTACAGTGATGGAGTAACATCACGAGATGCGTGTATGTGCGTATGTGTATATGCTACTAGACTGCCTTTAGCTTTTAACGAAAAATCATCAGTATTTTTATGAAACGGGTCCATATGGACTTGTTGATCAACAAAGGGTCAGAGGAGGTGCAAGTGTGTGACAAGTATTGTTTAAGACCCGCCGGGGCGAAAACGAACCCATCCGGTGACAGGTGAAAGTAGCGAAGTAAAGAAAGATTAAAATTAGCCATTTGCCTCTGCTTCTTAAAATCGGGAAAGTTCCGAATCTTAAGTCAAAATGAAAACCGGAGGAGTGCAACCCAAGACGGTGAAGATTTTTAATTTTTTCGTACGGTCACCCAAGATCTCGCAGCAAAGATGCTGTTTCTGTAGCTTCGTTGTACACAGCTGAGCACTCTTCTCCCTCAACCCTTCCGTTGAAATTGTTGCATTTTTCAACACTTTGCTTCACAATGCCACACGCTTCGATGGAGGCATCTGAAACAGTGCTAGCAATCTTCTAAACCCCTACCAAATACCTTTATCTTGAGATTTGTTTTCGCTGGGGTCTAAAGCGCTAGAGATAGGTAGACGCAGCCCGTGTGGTAGGAACGAAATGCAGTTCGAATCCTACCAACTTCTGCCCGAGGGTGACAGTTGTGGACGTCACATAATTTTTCCATTGAGGTGCTAGGCAAGAGCCATCTTCCGTTCTAGGTTTTCACACGCAAAAATGGTACTATTGTATTCACAATACATAAGCAATGAATATGGAGCGCAGAGATATTCATGCGTTATTGACGAGAGCGATTCATTCGTACTATCTAAAATCCAACGCCATACTCGAGAAGAATCAAACTGGAGTTTATCGTGCAATTACAAGTTCCCGAAGAATGAAGATCGCGAAACCAAATACTTTTGGCGCCTAGGTATTGCTACTGAAATAGAAGGTAGACAGAAAGTAAGTAGACCAGTGTATAACCCCAGACTGGTAGCGAAGAGCAGCTAGCAGCGGTCAGAAAGAAGGGCCTCGCTGAGCACAAGCAGGCAAGGAAGAAGGCAGAGGAGCGCAAGAGGACGGGCTGCTGTTAAAGGGGGTGTGCTCCTCTACGGCACCGCACCACCACGGCCCTGGCACTCCTCATGCTCTGTGATGGTCTCACACCCGCCGGCAGCTAGTTCTGGTGACTTCACCTAATGCTCGCTCCTCTGGCAGCTAGTTCTGGCGACTTCACCTAGTGCTCGCTCCTCTGACAGCTAGTTCTGGTGACTTCACCTAGTGCTCGCTCCTCTGGCAGCTAGTTCTGGCGACTTCACCTAGTGCTCGCTCCTCTGGCAGCTAGTTCTGGTGACTTCACCTAGTGCTCGCTCCTCTCGTAGCTAGTTCTGGTGACTTCACCTAGTGCTTGCTCCTCTAGTAGCTAGTCCTGACAGCTCATGTGATCCCGCTGCAGCTCAAGTCCCTCAGTGCTGCAGGGAAACCTCAGTCTCGGCTTAGTTTTGACTCTGTAGGCCAAACCTACCAAATTGGGAATAAATTTGGAAAACTACTCATACGCCCGGGACTCGAAGGCTTGACGCAAGAAGGACGGATGGGCCAATATGACTTCCNCTTTCTTAATAAATGAATCAGGATGGGAATGAAGTATTTTAAACCATTCAAAATGAACTTTACTGTAGTTAGCTACAATGATTTGAAATTTCAAAAGAGATCATTTTGACCTACATGCCCTTCCAGTGTCGACACGCCCAAGTGACCTCTTTTATGATCAATATTAAAATAATGACTTTTACGTATTGTATGTGTGATATTATATTTATTTATTTGAAAGAATTAAGTTGTAGTAACCTTTCAATAACCCAAATCCACAACTGCTGTTTTGACATATTTCTCTGGTAATATACCTGTGTTACAGCCCGTAATAATTCAAGCCATAGCTTGCGATACATTTCGAGTCACTCATAATCGGAGAAAAGATTACACATTGACTTTGGTAATCCCTTTCGTTAGCGATATTGTAGCAAGCAGCATCACTTCTTAATTTCAATCTTCCTTAAGAGCTAATCGACTCTGAAGTATAGCGTTCTATTCAACTCACACGCATGAATATCTTAGATGAGATTACAATTTCTTCAGTGTCAACCACAAGTGACCTGAACTCTCGAGTTCCGTACTCAGGGGAAGCAAATTGCTAGAGGATAACGTTAGCCGTAGCAGGAGCTCATTAATGCATGAATGCTAGGAAATTCGAGGCATTGCTGGAAAACTATTTAGCACGCGAAGACTATACAAGAAATTCAACGGTTTAATCGTGTTTCGAAAAATTGTGGGCAACCCCTCCCCCTCTAAAACCTGGGGCAAGACAGGACAAGGGGAAGCAAGTCGAGAAGGCAGCACGGCACCGGCCGAGAACACGAGGCTGACCTTGCGAGTTGCAGCGGTTGACCACTCGTTCCCAACGGCATGAGGTAGGGGCAGCAGCGCGCGGTCTCGCAATGTGTGCTACGCGGTGTGTCGTGCCCCAAGGTTCGCGCTATGGAAGTCTGTCATTCATAGGCCTCATAAGAGAACGTTTATAATAAGAAAGGAGCTCTTTTCCACAGTGAGCATGAAAAACAAAATGCCTAAGACTTACCAGCCTGAAGAAGTTTCAAGCTATTGAACTTGTTTCTTCCTTCCACAGGTCGTGACCCTAATTTTGCTTCTACGACCACAGTATATACGTTACTTATTTATAGATACATATTTTTCCTGTTCTCGACAATCGTTGAATCTAAGCTCTGATACCACAAGAAGCAATTTGATTTCCATATACTGAATCGTGATTTTCCGCTTTTGTTGTACACGAAGTAAGTTTGTTTAATAATTCAATCGAATCAGAAATGAAAAGCAGATCTCAAAATACATGTAAGAGCGAGTTCTTGGAGTCAGGCCGTCTCTCAACGACTCAATGAAAGAAATCGAACCATAGAGCAAATCTGAAATACACTTTGGGGAGAGATACGTTCTATTATGTTATAACCATTCAATGATTTGCAATCGTTCCAGAACTACAATTCACAATAGTTTGAAACGTATTGAATAATTAAATGGGTTTCGAAAGTTGAGGCGAACTAGCAAACATCGACTACGCAGAAAAATGATCACATTTTCGCATCACATTTCGATTATGATGGAATAAAACTACAGAAATAGACGATTCTTAATAACACTGGAAATGTTCTTCACAACGACACATAAAAGATATCAGGTACAGACAGTAACTAGCGTTCGCTTCGAGATGTAGAAATGCTGGAATTTTGACAACATCGAATTTAGCATCGTAATACCAAATAGTTCAACACCACGTAAAAATTCCGGAGATAATTTTTGTGTCCATTCATCCTTATCTATATCAGTACGTCTAGTTTTAATAATAATGAGAAATACTTCGCTAACTTACGAACTTACTTCCAAAGGACACGAAAAACTTAAGCACCAGCTACGAAGGCCGTTGAGTTCCAGCTGCCCTAGCACGACAATTTGGACATGAAACAAACTGTCATTCACAGAGAGAGAGAGCAACTTCAATACCACATATTGCAGCAAGTTTGAACGATCGTAGTCCAATTTTACATTCATTCTCCAACTCCCTTGTAGTAAACACGCAGCAATTGGTACACGACGCGCTAACATTTCCTCGGAAGTTTTTCGCTGCATTTCAAGATAGGCTGTGCAGGAAGCTCACCCCGCCACACGGAGCAGGAGGAGATGGAGAGGAAGGCACGAGAGTGCTGCAGTTGAGGTTTGCACACAGCCTGCAAAGGCAGCTGCCGAGGGAAAAGATCGAAGTAATGCGCTGTACTCGCATCCCGACACGTACTTTGTCCGGCGTTTGTAAGAATATCCTAACCTCACGTGGAAGTCAAGACGTTTTCTATCTCAGTTCATGCCTGAGATATTTAGTAGCAACGTACCGATGTCAATAGATTAACACAGGTATCTTGGTACCACAACAGAGGCTGTAATTGCAAGCTAAATGAGATGACAGCTGGTTCACTATATGCAATTTCAGAGCGAAGGGGCATATCGTTACGCATGGATGACTGGATGACTACAATGAGAAACTAGAAAGCTTTTCACGTAGCCTGTTTTATGAGTTTTATCATTCAACCAATTAAACATAATTCGTATAATTTTCAATTATTATTAAATCGATCATACAGCAATGGAAGTTTCAAGTCAGCTAATCACTGAGCAGTTGAGTTAACCACAGATAAAACGTTCGCTAGTCAGCTACTACTCTTATTAAGCTTTGAGTAAAATTTCCATTTGTCAAAAATCCGAGGAAGAAAAGACGTCATAGGAATCAGTATCGGCCTCAATTATGAGTCACAAAATTTTAGCGTGATTGTTTTCTGCTGCTACTGCTGTTACCGGGCCGCCAAAAGAAACCAAAAATAAGAATAATAAAAATTGATCAAAATTCAGGCGCAGATTAATAAAGTTCTGCAAAGTTATATTTCTAGCACGAGACGTAAGAGATGAATTCTTTTTGAGAACAATAAGAACCGAACTACAGGCTTCGCTTGTGAATATTCAACTGGACATTACTTGCAGGACGCTCAACAAACGATGACCGAGCGACTGCAGAACATGAGTCAGATGAGCAACGCTTAATTCGAGAACACGATTAAAAAGTTGTACAAGCGGGTGCCTCATTGTAAATCAACATTATCAAGCAGTGCAGTGACACATCGAGAATTTTTAGCTTTCCATGTATTAGTGAAATGCCTAATCTTTGAGAGGACTCGTCCGTTCACCACCATCCAAATAATACCATTCTTCACATCCGTTAACGTTGACGATGAAGTTGAGCAAGGTACGGATGAAGAAGGAAGTACAAATCAAACTGCACCATTTAATGACACCAATGCCTTTAGGAAGAGGAAGAACACGCAAGAATTCAATTAGTAAAATTATTAACGTAATAATTTAAATATAACCGAACGAGTCGTGAAGAAATCATGAAGACGAAAAAGAAGACTAGTGTTCGGACGTTTCCGTGCATAAATCAAGTGCCTAATATCAATACGCATGAATTATTTTAACTGGATGTTAAAATACAGAAATTAATTTAGCTGGATGCTTTTACATGGGAATTAACTTAGCTTGACGTTTCTATACGTGAATAAATTTTGCTCGATGTTTCCATACTTAAAAAAGTCAACTGAATGTTCCAATACAGGAATGAACTTAACTCTCAAAACCGAAGTGCTGCAGACTCAATCAAGCCTAAAAGAGCTAGGAATCGTTTCGAAGAAGGTCAAGTTCCCTGGGTGTCTAACAGAGGGTAAATCCTAGGCCAATACCCAACCAATGTTCAATACACATGGGGGATGTAAGGGACGTAAGAGAACAACTTCGCTTTCTTCTTATTTCAACAGCTAGCGATAAATAAGAGGATAAAGTTATGAGTTTGCCTCAGTATCAACACACTCATTAACTCGTGTGGTATCTTACGGTGCTGTGAGTGCTAAATGAATCACTACACCACCCATAGAGATATCATGGAGCTGATCACTTACTGCAGCATGGAACAGACAATTTTCATTCCTTAGCATATGGTAAAAATGATAAGAGCTTTACACAGGCAATAAACATGGGCAAACGTAACATTAGAATGCAACTATAGTGTCAAGAATATTATAAACGCGTGAAATGGAGCCATCATATACGTGCGTTGGGATGCAAAACGGAGAAAGGCATCATAAGAAAAGGTGTCCTCAATCTTAACCGGCAAAAACCACTACAGTTCGAGCCTTTACTTGACCTCGCATATTGAAGAAGAATATCATGAAAAGTAGATCGTTTGGCAGGATGATCAAAATAACTGCCATGACAGAAGGGATGCCGCTAGCGGCGGTGGTGGCAGTAGACGCGCAGCATCAGGGCACCTTTAACACCGCCCACACCTACCTAGTTCACCACCGCCGCCACACCGGCATCACCACTACCACCGCCACCACCACGTAATCATGCCAGTATATCAAGCACTGTCTTCACTAATATTTACCCGGAAGTTTACACACTTATCAGTGCACACAAACACTACAAGATGACGAGGGTGAGAGCGAGATTAGCTAAGCTATTACGGAGTTGATTTAGCGCGCTATTTAGTAATATGAAGGTGCGCGGCGACTGCAGGACCGCGATATGGACCGGCTGATGCAGTGTCGCCGGCCGGGCCGCTCGTCCGTCCGTAGAACGCACTTCAATATCATAGCATGACCGAGAAAATAAATGTTTCAGAAAAATTCGCAAGATTCTCGCTCAGTACACGCGTTCTATATGCAAGGGTGAGAAAAAGATAACTCGTACTTTCAGTTACGTAATTCTTGAAATGATAAGCCATACACATAGATTCACCCCTACACAGTGTGCTCTTGTCATTGGTGATTTGCCGTCTTGAGTAACAAAAGAGAGTTTCCTAAATATATAAAGTAGTTTGGCCTACAGTTTAGCTTCATCTTTAGGCTGTAGGTCATCAAATTTCGAACAGGGCTTGAAATTTAACACCACAAAGAAAAGATTTATCCCTCGTGGGAGCAATTTAAGAAGTGCAACAATTCCATGCCCATCGTAATTGAATGAGGTCACGTATGCATTACCTTGTGTTCTCAGAACTAAGCCCAATGAATCGGTTGCATTTTAAAACCTTGTCTGCACGCTGTTGTGCTTTAAAAACATCGCATTCACGACTCGTAAAATTTTGATGCCCAAATGAAAAATTATTGCTCAAGCTTTATGCACCACATTCTTATCGATTTTTCAATTGACAATGAATCCTATTGTAACCATAGTTGTACAGACGTGCCTAAAATTATTGGTCACTCTAGCTTAGTTTTCCATGCAACAATGGCGTGCTCCACGGAATTGTGGCTGATGATAACTTCTTGGATTTATTTACTGATAATTCAACATTAATGGATGTTTCTGTATATTCATAAGTGTACACGATCTTCCTATGCTAAAACTTACTTTGCTGGATGTTCCTATGCAGGAATCAAATTTGCTGTGTTACCAGCAAATCGGCTTTTTTGGATATACCTACGTATGAATTAACTGAGCTTGATGTTTTTACACATGACTTAACTCTGCTGAAAGTCTTATTTGGAGTTATAGTTGAGCTCTAGTCTCACTTTTAGAACTTCCATAAATACAGTATGTCCGAGCAAGAAAGCAATGGACCGAATAGTGGTATAAAAATGACAAGGACCCTGATCCAGACAGACATTTGGAGATAAACATAGTAGACGACGAACAGCTTCCAATTTATTGTAAGTGCAACAGATTTTTTCAATCGTTAACATACAGCAAAAAATAAACTACTACATCGGTATGCTAACTCTAATAGCAAAATATTAAGACGAGATTTTTCACCTACAGTCCCACCAGCGGCAATACCTTGGTGATGAGAATAATGATTTCTCAACCTCCTGTGAATAAATTCCTCAGTTTTTTTACAGACAATCTAGCACGTTATGGCGAAATCGTTGTTTGTTAAAGTTGTGCTGTTCAGTCATTCGAACTCATTCTCACTTTTTTCTCTTTTTCGAGTGACCGGCGACAATAGGTTCTCATATTTGCGACAACAATGGGGCGTTGAAAAGCTCTAACCAACCATGAAAAGAAGTACAATCAAGAAATATGCTTAAGGTACGTCCCCGGATGCCATTGTCCATAAAATAGATCGTCATGTCAACACTGTGAAAAGATTCTAGAAGGACTCATTACTAATGAAGAGACTATTAGATATTTGGATTTCCAAGACTGTCACTGACAGGGAATTCAGGAATATTCGTCGTCAGATTCGTTAAAGGACCTTGGTAGTTAATTAAGCAAATCCATTTTCACCCCGGCTGGTCATCCCGACGTACCGAAGTCCACAAGGAATCCCTTTCTTGGGATCATGGCTTCCGTGAAAATACTTCCTCTTATGGTACGACACAAAAATTTGAGGATGGAATGGGCAAGGAAATATTTGAAGATGAACAATAAGTCTTCTTTTTTACACTGATGAGACCCGGGCGACCCTTGACGGACCGACTTGACGGCTAGGCAAATGAGGGTGTATTTTAGTGAAGAGCGTCATTATCGCTCGAGGCGTTAACAACATGGGGGAAGATACTTGATATGGACAAGCATCATGAGGAAAAGATGTGTTGGCCTTATAAGAGTACCCGAAGGAGCGAAGGTGACATCTGCAGCCTATTGAAATCTGAAAAAAAACTTTGGGCCTCGCTTAGATGACATACCTTTTTTGCTACTACGGGATTTTATTTCTGTGCATGACAACGCTCCCTCCCACTCTGCTACGCCACCCAAGCATTCTTAGCTAGCTTGGGCATCCATGGTGAAAAGTTGATGATTTGGCCGACGTATTCCGATTTAAACCCAATTGAAAACTTTTGGGCTTTCATCAAAAGAAACGTTTATTAGCATAAGCGTCAATTTTCGTCGAAAACAACCTTGTGAGAAGCCGTCAATACTGCAGCAAAGGCAGTCCCACGCCTCCACTACCAACAAATTGACTGATTCCATGAATGAAACCTTTTGATGCAACAAAACTCGATTGCGCTTACGTGGGCAAATAATGGAAGTTGTTCAATAGAGGTAGTTGCATCATACTATTCATTAGATATACTCAGAATTGATTGACATTTTGTATTTATATTCCTTGTTTACACCCAAATAAAAATAAAACTTTGCATATTTTCAATGAAAATGTGTTACCTCCAGTCGATCGAAATTGAATGATTTCAAGAAATATGTTTTCCATTAAATACTAACTTTTGTTTAAAGGCCTTTCTTTTACCTCCACTCCTAACATAACGAGCCAGATTTTTTTACAGAAATTCATTTACATGAAGTTGAAAAATCATCATACCAAGTTATTATCGCCGGCTGGAGTAAAGAATGGCTGAAGGGTTTCTCAGGATAAACCTGACCACCGCTCGGTAAGTATCAGAAGTATTGGAAAATTATCGGTTCAAAGTGCTGACCTTCAGTAGTCTCAATGAAATGGAAATTTACACTAGACACTTCCCTGATGCAGAATCGTAGTCCATACCGTCTGAAAAATGAAGTCCAAAGAAGAACACGTCCTAAAACAATAACATCTACACTCTTTCAAGTCACCCAAACTCTCGTAGCGGTTGGTCACTCACGCGTTTCTCGTCAAATGAGGTCAAAATATGGGACACATAAGAATTATTAGACTGCTAGCTATTAATAACAGTGCTTATAGGTAACACCATGAACTTCATCCTCATTCGCAAAAATATAATAATTTCCAGAGACGCTTTTTTAAACAGGAATAAGATGCTTCCACTTGCAACAACATCTACTAATACGGGAGTCAAACACTTTCCTAAAATCAAACTCAATTCCGTTCACAATTGGCTAAGTCATGCAGCTAACAATGAATAAATAACACAATCATAACGATCGTATGCAGATAAACATTACAAAACATTAAAACACCTTTATCTGGATTGAACAATGACGGACAAGACGATAGAAATTTCTTTGAGAAACGAGAAGTCCAGGAGTAGAACCGAATGCGGCGTCACACGCCATGACACGTGAGGCATATGGCAACCGTACGATGATGGGCAAATCTAGGCAAAAACAGGGCAACAGCAATGCCGTCTGAATGGGAAGACACCTCGTGAGGCGCGAGAAGAACAGCGCAGCACATGGCCTAAACGTGATACTTGAGTAGCTTAAAGTACACACGTATTCATGACACTTGATGGGTACAAGAACTAAGTATATATGATACTTGCGTGGTAGATGGAACTGCATATGTATACATGATACTTGAAGAGCAAGGAATATAGATGTGCACACGATACTTGAGCATGGAGCACTTGTACGTATGTATGCATGATACTTGAGGAACAAGAAGTACATATACATGATACTTGAGTCGTACACGAAACACAAACACAGGACATGAGTAGCACAAGGAGCACTTATGTAAGATACTTACCCGAGTAGAGGGACGAGTCGGCGTCGGCTTGCAAGCCTCCTTTTGTGTCTGGTGAATTATTCTCGTCCCTAGGTTCAATGAGGGCAGAATAATAGGGTCCACCTCTCACTGAGAACATCATTGACCACTGTTACTACGCCGCTGCTGTTGCTACCACTACTGCTGCACTTGTTGCCGCGAGTGCACCACGTCTCAACCATCGGCCAGCGATTGAAAGTCTGCCGCACAGCCCTCAAAAGCTGTCTTTTATCCTTGCAAGCAGTAAATCAGGGTACTAGCGACACAAACTCTTTCTATGAAGCACTTGCACGCTACATGGTAGTCGATTGGAGGGCAGACTAGTACGTATCTCACACCATCACTAGCGAGGAACTAACTTAAAGTCAGGGTTTATTTACACTACATTTGTCGTTGACGAACAATAAAAGTAACACACAGACGACGATGTGAATAAAAGCTTCGCACTTGTGTACTGTCACCATCAAGGATCGACACGGAGGTCCCAGGATAGGTCCTTATAGTACAAGTACCAATAAGGGGCACAAGTAATTCTCAGTAAATTGAACACGAGCAGCGGAAAAGATGACACATGCATTTTCTTTAAGATAGAGGCAGAAAAATTTATCTAGAAGCACGTCATTTAACTTAGGATCACCTCGAATCTACTTTGTTCAAAATGTCGCACCTGAGGAAAAAATATCTTTTTAAAACACGACCAATATATTTCAATCGTTATAACAATTACAAAATCCCAACTGTCTTGAATTTACGCAATAGATTCAAATAGTAATTTCGATCTAACAACAGCAATCACGAATTTGAAAGAGATAACACACATATACAATTCGTAAAAATATGCCGAAAGCATCAAAAAAGAAGTCGGCGGCGAGCTGCAAGCGAATACTTCTGTAAAATACAGAGTATTGCGAGTCTCAACATCGGTCAAGATGGGAGCAGGCGTCCACGGATGTTCCTGCAGGACTACCTCGGTGATGATAGCTTGTGTGCAAGGGAATGGGTATCTGGCGCAACAGGATCTCGGAGGCGTACAAATTAAAAAACAGCCTTTCACACACTTCTCATTAAACAATGGCGTCTCCGACTTCATTGAATGCGGTAGAGTTCAGTGTACGTCTCGACATCCTAAGACTTGGAGCACAGTTCTGTCCTTCACGATGACGCCCTCAGAGAAATTCATATGAAATATTCCCTTGAAAGATCGTCATTAGGCTAATGAGGCTAATAGCGATTCGACAAAAGAACAGAAGCAGAAAATGAAATGAACGATGTTTAGAGAAAATGTTATGCAGGCAATGTTCAGTGAATCGAACTCCTTACACACGAAGAAAAGAAAAAAAAAGCCCACCACGTAAGAACGTTAACATTAGGTGTACTAACGAGGAGCGAATTAACCAGCTGGCCTTCGCAAAGTAGCCCAAGAAAACGCAATATGAAAGGGTAGGCTCCGAAGAGCGTTAGCTCCCAAAATTCCCTGAGGACTATTCCCTCGAGCAGCCAATGGTGGGTTTCGGAAGTAAATCTTCTTTTTTAACCGACACCCAAAAATATTCCTTTTCCCCTTTTCTTCATCTCTCCAATTGAGAAGAAGTTGAACATTTTGACTTTGATACTTTTCTTAACAATCATACTCTCTCCAACGTCTGTTCCAGCTCAACTCAAATTACTGCATTTGAGATTTATAGATAGTAAAAAAGTAAAAGGTTCGAGCAGTGGAACCATAAATTAATTAGATACTGCACAAGCAAGAGAACGACGCGCTCATGATCATAATTCAGAGTGAACTCGAGTTACACATTGCTGAACATTCGCGTAACTTGCTCGAAGGGCTTTTCGACCAGCGCTCAGTCTCACCCGAAAACAGGACAGCTGTAAGTAGGTCTTGTACATGTTAGGACAATAAGACTTGCCGTCTAAAGAAGCGACCCTACCATACTTTCCTCAAAATACACACATCCCTCGAAATTTCCAACCGTACACGCTGTCATTAGCGGTCGAATTCCTCACCTCAAGGACCACAACAACTATTGAAATAATTCCATCCTGAAGAGACACGCTGACACAAAGCGCTGACATCGTCAACAAGGTCCAGGTTTCGAAGGTGTCACTGTACTCCCTAAAGTTCCTTACTCCACACTACACAGGTGTCCAAGAAGGGTACATGTTTGGAAACATCCACAGGGCTTTTATATTTATTACCCAAGCTTTCGCACGCTTAAGCAGAGTGCGTTTTCAAGGACATTTGTCAGGATATCGGGAGGCTTGGGTAATAAATATAAAAAGCCCAGTGGATGTTTCCAAATCTATACTCTACAATATGGATCCTGGGCGTTCCTTATTCTAATAAATTAGGTGTCCAAGTATCAAGTGTACCGAGGACCCGGGCGGTGACAGAGCAAATGTACAAATAGAGTCATGGTCTAAGATGTAACGGCGTTAGGGCGACATAAGGCTTTCTTACACTGACCAGTGAATGTATCAAGAAATAGTCGAATACATCTCTCTAAAAGAACATAATTCTATCTTGTGCTTTAAATAGGTTGGAAAGGTAATGTGATAAAAGCCGATATCATTCCATATATGTAGTTAAGGGTGTTAATTTAGTTGAGAAACAAAGCATCTATTACTACACAAGCTTCAGAATTATCAGCACAATGCCCCCCCCCTTCCCTAAAAAACAATGAAGATACCCGACTCCCCTGATTGGAAAAAGTTACACAGCACAAAAATATGCGATTCGATGAATCCAAAAAACGAAATTATCACCACATCGACTGATCATTTATTCAGGCCAGTAATGTATGATAGGCCATTTTGAAAGGTTGAATGTAAGGCCTTTCATGCTTTATTCCCTTCGATGCTTTTTTCTCTCCCTCAATAGCCCTATGAGGCGCACTCATTTTATTCGCATTGAAAAATTACCTTTGCATAAACACAAATCCTCAACTGCGCTAGGATGGTATATGCCTCGTTTGAAAAGATATTTGTGTAATGGATCAAAAATGGAAGCTCCCTTTTGATAAATCTTAGTTCAATTTCAATTTTAAATAGTTCTTCAACTGTCATTTTTTAACTCGATAACGACCGCAACATCTTTGCAATAAGGCTGCATTTAGCATAGGGCGAGAACCATTAGCTGCAGCCGAGTGTGCACGTATACGGGGTGTCCCAGAAAAAAGGAAACCCATTTTCAAATT
>VOMN01116017.1:0-14755 GCA_014899125.1 Orchestia grillus
TGCCATCTTCTCGCTTTAACGCTTTTGATGTGCGGGCACCCTAAGGTTCACCATCATAGTGTCCAGGTGCCGACGAAAGCAGTTCTATTCCTCAGATGTCGGAAGTGTAACGCTGGCAGTTAACCGTAGCCCCTGATGAGTAAAACGAGAGGAATCCTTCAAGTAGCAGTGATCGCAACCCACGCAATCATAGACAGTGAAGCTTGAAGTCGATTCGCTCTTCTACCTTCCACTGACCCATTCCTGCCTCAAACTCTGTCAATCTAATGGTTGAGGCTTTGCTGAACGTCGAATTTCTTCTCAACAGTGAAAACCAAATTGGACAGTATACTTTCCATCATAAGATTGAGAATGTATCGACATCTATTGAGTCTCTTTCTTGCATGAATTGTTGTAAGCTCGTGCATTTTTTAAATTTGCGCAGGAGAAGGTCACGAAACTTTCCTTTAAGAGTTGATGCATTTTAGTTTGACTTACCTGTTTCTGCGGTCAACGTTCTAACCGAGCTACGAAGATTTATCCTCAACCTTTTTCTCTTGTTTTTGATGAGTTGCTATGTCCGAAAGGATTTCTTTCTGCCTTGGCCTCGTCGACTGCAGGTTGTACTAGTTTTTTAAACTTGTCCACAACTTCCCAAACCGTTTCAAGATGAACTCCCAATGATTTGAGATGGACGTATTACTCTTACGGCTCACAATGAAGGAGACGACAGCATTTTACTCAACAGGCATTGTACAAAATTCTTGAATAATTTAATTCAGGAATGAAAAATCAACATCATCCGTTCAAAAAAAGCAATAAATTGATCATATAATTCTGCGACAAACATTTCTTTTAACTTTAAAGATATGTACGTTGCCACAATTTGAGCGCGCTCAAATATAAACCTTCACACATATGCATTGGACCATACGCCAGAGATGTCCAGCGCACATGAGAGCCATCATTCAAGCATCATCTAACTCGTCCTCCAAGATTTTTTTGCCTAAAACTCAATGTAGAGCTTCCGCTCTCTTCACATTTGAAGTATTTTGGGAAAAGTTTTTACTATTTACGGGCCTTTTTGGTGATGCGGTACTATATACTTGTATGACCGCGACTTAGCTAAAAAACTAACAACGTAAAAACTTTTCAGCTTTAAATATATACAAAACATTAGAAGAAAAGAGGCATACATCAACAAGAGCCTTACAGTAATGTAGCGCTACTATTTTCTCCAAAGTTTCTTACGCTTTACCGCATTCCAAACTAAACTCGCGTCTTCCTTCAAATTGAAGCAAGCACAGATGATTATTGTATGAAATTTGTTATGAACCAAAAATGGAAAAACAGCCGAGTAAAAAGCTTACTTTGCTGCAACCTTCAACATAACAGTGCGTTAGTACTGTACATAATATATTTAAGTTGATTTCAAAAATTTTCATTGTTACATAATGACTTGTGGTGCGGTTATTTCAGGGAAAAATCACTTTCCGGGATAATTATAAGCCGATGGCTCACGTGACAATGCTGGACAGTACACAGCTGGAATGAGATTAATATTCCGGACGGACAGACGAGTCCAAGATTCGATATTTTGGGCAGCATCGTCATGTTGATGTCCTCAGAAAAGCTGGAGATCGTTTTGACCCTCGATGCGTCACCCCACAGTGAAACACGTCACTCCATGCCATAATGGGGCTGCGTTGGTTATTAATTAGTTCAAACCGATGGTTACATAAACAGGAAGGAAACCCCATCATTTTGGTGAATCACAGAATCTTTTCAAAATTGAACCTAGTTAGTTGTGAATATGCGAAGAAAACAACGACGCCGTGAGAGCCTTCCACGCAGCGTATAGGCTACTTGATAAATAAAATTGGAGCGCTGGAACTAAAGGACTGGAAGCGCCAAAGTCCAAACTTGCACCCCTTAGAACAGATCTGGGATGTATTGAATTCAAATATAGATAACACAAAACTATAATCGAAAGCAAATTTCTAGCTACAGATAAAAATTATCGGCAACTAAACAACAAGGAGACTTCGGAAAAGTAATTAAGTAAAAACAGAGCCAGAAAGAATGGAATCGGTCCTGAAGGTCAGAGTTGGTCGTACGAAATTAATTGCTTTTTTATCCATACCGTATATGAGGCATTACGATGATTTGTGTAAATGCTGATTAAAGATATTTTCGAATGAATATCAATTGAATTCATGCTTGGAATCACGTTTTCCACCATTAATTACGAAGCTTGTATTATATTGATTTTATGATACGTGGTCTCAAAATTTTCATGCACTATATTCGTGTATGAAGTCAGTGCGTATGTTTACGGTAATAAATCCCGTCCCAAGAGATAAAACAAAGCATCAAATAAGTTTATGTGGGTAAGCTATTCCGTCTCTAATGATTTTCATAGAAAAAACCCATCTACTCGTCTGAAAATACTAACGAATTTTCAGTTTTAACCTCCATTTTCCTAAAGGTTGTTCATATCTTTCTATGCTCGATCGGCTCAGGGATATGCCCATTAAACGAGGATAACTATACTTTCCTTGATAATTCTGGAGCATTCTGGTGCAAATTTACCTGTTTAAGCAGCCTATTACTTTCAGAACTCCCTCATTACATGCAGCATTAGAGTCTAGGTTTATGTTGGCGCTCATCAATCCAATTCTTGATGAGAGTAGTTGCAGCAAACGTACATACGCTGTCATTGACATTAGTTTTCGAGTGTTCAGTACCGCTCGCTGTTTGCATTACCGGAGCTCATTGTAGCGTCTTAACAGATAACGTCCATCAAACAGAGGTCCGCTATTACCTGTAAGTCTCCTCCAACGCACGTCAAATTAATTTTCAATATTAGTTCGTGCGTTTTCATCGTAGAGCAGAGCTCAGTTATCAGGGGACGGCGGGTCAATTAATGCCGCTGTTCCAATTAAGGCCCGAAATGTTCATTAGATTTCGTGTGGACCGCGGCCCTAATCAACCCGGTCACGCAAGGCTCCGCTCGCCGCCTGTGCCTTGCGGATGAGGAGAAGCTCACACGATGCCCTCAACTGGCTGGGTCTTGACGCCCTCAACTGGCTGGGTCTTGACGCCCTCAACTGGCTTGGTCTTGACGCCCTNTGCCTTGACGCCCTCAACTGGCTGCGTCTTGCCGCCCTCAACTGGCTGTGCCCTGCCGCCCTCAACTGGCTGTGTCATGACACCCTCAATTGGCTGTGCTTCGACGTCCTCAACTGGCCATGCCTTGACGCCGTCAACTGACTGTGCCTTGACACCCTCAACTGGCTGTGTTTTGCCTCCCTCAACTGGCTTTGTCATGACGCCGTCGAATGGCTGTGTCTTGTCGTCCTTAACTGGCTATTTCTAGACGCCATCAGCTAGCTGTGTCCTGACGGTATCCAGTTGAAGCACGTCAACACCGTATGCCTGGCCACTCTTATAACACAGCGGTAATGCATCTGACTGACGCCCATTGAGACCGCTAAAACCGATGGACCTGGCTGTTATTGAGTTTTACTGTCGTCAAGATAATCATGTCATGATGCGCACTCCTGGTCTCTTTTTGATGTGTACTCTTGTGTGATTTATATATGTTGTGCTCTAAGCCACATATTTACAATGCATTGATATTTCTTCTGCCTTCGACTTAGGATATTCCAAATCGCTGATTTTTTCACTCCGTTTACGTTATCAGAAATTGGCAGCTGAGTTGCATTTACGTCGAATTTTCTGACACCGAATAGTGACTTTCACTGACACCTTTTCACGACACCTTTTCATTTTCATCTTCACGACAACGAAAATGCACTTCTGTAGAAAATTGAGCAATTGTAACTGTACGCCGTCCTGACCTTTAGACGCAGCCAGGGATTTGTCGTACAAGTATACTCCGTTGTTGTGCCCTCCGCCATCGAGCCTTCTTGTACTGGTCGAATTCGTTAACTATTGAAATGCTTATGAAAATAGGACAGAAAGTATACTTGTTCCGCGGTTTTTCATAGAAAATTTTATCGAAATGCTCATATCCGATGTCGTTACTCCGCTGCTGACCAAGTTTTAAAAGTGAATGGGCAATCTTCACGTGAACTGGCACTCATGAGAAGCAATCGGGCGGATAATCTTCAAAGTTGACAGAATATAAAGGCATCGATCCAAGCCACTAAAAACACATTCTTTCGATAGCGTCATGAAGCTTCGTGATGTAATGAGAGAACTATTTAGAGTTATATCTACATCAGAATATCTGAATAAGAAATGCATATAATTTCGTGATTACATTTCTTCTAAGGAAAACAAAATTCTCCAATCATGAAGAACTTCTTTCCAATTAAAACACCCCAGCGCGAAATTGCAGTCTAAAGAAATAATATTTCGGGTCACGTTCGCCCTTGTTCTGAAAATGGCGGAAATGCTGGTTTGTTAGTCCATTTGTTTTTGAAATTTCCGCAAACAATAATTTATGACGCCGTGAAATAATTTATGTTGTTAATTGCACAAATATAAAATTTATTGGGCAGTTAAAACAAACATTAAAGTACTAATTGAAAAAGAATACTAATAATGCCTCTGGTTTTATTGCGCTTAAAATTAACAGAACCGCAACCTGGCCGCTCAGGATCTTCAGCTATTTTCTGGAGCTCGTATTTTAACTGAATGGGAAAGGATTTGTTTTGTCCCCCCTGCGCAAACGATATCCTTAAAGTAATCAAAGAAAGAGCTATATTCCCTGCATTTCAGGTCCTGTTAGGTCCACCCATACTTCTATTTTTAAAAATTAAGACATGCTGGAATGCCATTGGAACTCCTTCTTATGAAGGGGCTTATATTAGAGCTAGTTCTCATATATTAAAGCACTACCAGCAAAATGAAAACTACGAAACAATCCAGTTTTCTATGGCAATAACTTGACATCAATAAATCTCGTGGCGACTGAAGCTAATTATTAGAATTGTCAAATCTTTTACTTGGTAATACTGCTTATCATCAAATTCTCTTGAAAGTAATTTAGTGCGCTAAAATTTTCATCTTCCACTGTCAGTTCAAAATTAAACAATCAAAGAAAGAAATCTACATGACATTTAATTGTTGGTTTATAGTTTCAATTTAAATCAAGCATTTGTTTTCTCCTCCTAATGCAGCAATTTTTCCACTAAATGACTTGTAACTTCTAAAACGACTTGAAGGCTGCAAGAGCATAAATGAAAAATAACAAGTACTATTTCGTAAAAGTTAGGAAAAAAATTGAGGCACCTTCCTAAAATGCTATCTATTCGTTTCATAATTGAAACGAACAGAACAAGCTTGTCATGTGTCCCCTAATAACTGTTAAAAAATGCGCTAACAATTTATGTTACGCCTCTTCTGATACTTGAGTGCGGATGAGAATCTAATCGATGACCGAGTAATGGCGGCGACCGACATGCTCTCCGACCATGCATGTTATCGCTCGGTGAGTTGAGCCCACGTACCGCGATCGGCTCAACTCAAGGAGTAATGCAGTAGCAGTCTGACGTTCACTCCATTTCGGCATTAGAACATCGCTAAGACACGAAGAAGCTATTTCATGTTTATCGAGACCAATCGCTAGTGAAGAAGCGCCAGAAAATGTTTCGCAAAGAAATTATATGATATTCCATTAATTATTTTCCAGCTGGCGCGAAACGTAAGGAAGTACTTCCTATGCGCTGAGTATATTTTGACTCCGAGGTATATGGGAGAGTAATCATTGGTAAAGTGTTTCAAAATATTGAGGCACATAGGAAGTATCTTCACTGATTCAGGATATCAAAGAAAACGAAAATAATAACCGATTTGAATGTTTTAACTTAGTTCGAAAATACTACGACTATTACAACACTTAACCACTGTCAATATTTTATTTTGTTTATCCCATAGCAAAATTTTATTTAGAACTTCTTTCCGCATGTTAACAAGGTTATAAATGTTGCGTGTATAGAAAATTTTCTTCATGTGACGTAAAATAATAATCCAGCTCGTGCTGGACCTCTCCTCGCGATATCACCCTAAGGCCGTCCACATGGCTTCTCACTTCCCTAAACAAGGGATACTAGTCATGTAAAGCAAGGTCTGGAAAGTATTAAAGGTGAAGTAATGTTTCACTTCGTAGCTCTTCTTAGAAATTTTTGCTTCATTGGGCTGTGTGAGAGTTATTTCCAATAGTAATGGAGGATGACCATTGATTTTAAAAATTATATGTTCAACGAGAGTTGCTTTAGGAGCAGCGTAGCTTTAGACCGGCATGTTTGATTTTGGCATGGATTAACAGAAGTTGTTCGAAAATGACTCGCAGATATATCAAAAGATACTTCCTGGATATTACACAAAACAATCAACGTAATTTTCTTTATATGAAATTCTTCTCTCGGCTGCTGAATAGCAAGTCTGTTTCCAGGACTGATGTGTGAACTGCATTGTCTGGAAACTTGTAAAATGGACCCACTTCTACAGCCCGTCTACAAGCTCATCCGAAAATAATTTTCGAAAAATAAATTGTTAAAAGAATACGTGACGTTCTTGTAGAATGAGCAATATATAAGAGTGGGCACAGCTGAAGATGAATTGCGATATTTTCATTATCTCGAATTCAATGTACTCGTATATAAACCAATTCTATCGTTCTTAAACGATAGCAAAAACCGCTGCTTTATAAAGAGTCTATTTTTTTAATTATTTCATATTTATGTTTGAACACCAGACTTTTTGTGTTAGCAATTTCATACGAAGCCCAGACCTTAATTACCATCTCATACAAAATTTTAAACGATATAAAAACGTTTTCGTATTGTATGACTATATTGAGTACTTCACCCTCAAAGCAATCTTACTTTGAATTCCTGACTTACACGGGTAGTAAAATTGATCGAAATTCAAGTATTTAAAAAAAAATACAACGAATGCAAGAATTATAAGAAAAACTTCTTAGGGCTTCTAAAGATCGTCGAATGCAACGTCCACGTTTTGCAACATGACAGTACTCGTTCTCACACGGCTCACCGAGCCCAGAATATTATTATGAACAACTTCATCACCCTCGGTCTAATCCACCGGCTGTCTCTCATTCTTCTATTTCATAGAAAGACAAAGACGTCGACGACGATGACGACGTCAGAAGAGGCATGGAGAAGTTGTCTTAAATTAGGGGCGAATTTGTAAATCAAAGCTGTTCGCACGATGAGATAGGTGGCAAGATATACGTACAGGGTGTCCCAAGAAAAATGGAACCCGAAATGAAAATAGTATAATTCAAAAGCTATTTAGCGAACTTTTATTCTGTTTCGACCATATTCTTGGTTGAACGCTTTTCAACAAATGTCATACGTTTTGATAAAATATAATCTAAACACTTACCTGTAATTATTCTACTAAAGGCTGTCACACACATGTTTTCGCAGGAAAGGCAAACAATGAAATGTACACGCCACAATTTAACTTTACTTTGAGTTTTACAAAAAGACGTTCTCACAGCTTCTCTGTAGTAAATCATTTTATTAAACACATCGTTAACATGTTTTAGGCTTCATCCATCCACATGTCGTCCATTTCTGTCCACGCGCTTTTGAGCTCGTGATCGCATCGGTAAAATAACTCGTTTGATTAACTGTCGATCATTTTTTGGTTCGTTGAATATGTTAATAATTCTTTCTTTGAATTCTTCTGTTTTCTGAGGAGACTAGAATATACTTTCGTCTCTATGTATTCCCGTATAAAATAATCCTACCGTATTAGGTCTTGGGATCTTGGAGGCCACTCAATTTCTTGATTTAATGCAACTATACGATTATTAAAAACTTCTCGACCTGGTGTTCTTACGAGAGATTATTAACATAGTGGGATTTACATAGTTAGCAGGTTCCTCTTATGTCAGATATTAAAATCACAGATACATACCAAGGTTCAGTGAACAGATGATATTGCTAATTTTGTAAAACTTGAACTAAAGTTAAATTGTAGCGTGTACATTTTATTGTTTTATTTTCTTACCCAAGGGGGTTCCTACAGCCTTCAGTTGAATCATTACAGGTAAACATTCCTGAAGATATTTATCCAACCGTAAAGCATTTGTTGAAAAGCGTTCAGAGGAGAATGCGATTGAAACAGAACAAAAATACAGTAAATAGTTTTTGAATTATCTTATATTTATTTCGGGGATCTCTTTTCGTGGGACCCCTGTATAGGGAGGAATAGTGTCAAAATTTCGTGGGACTCCCTGTATAGGGGGGAATAGTGTCGAAATTTCGTGGGACTCACAGTACAGGGGGGAATAATGTCGAAATGTAGGTAAAGGTTTGGACTTTCAAGTATGGTTTACGTTATGGAAAGGATGGCCTTACATTTTTAGATCAAAATAGTCTCTTCTCAAAAAACACTCCTCATAAACTCAGTCTGAGCCTATAGTCGGGGCCATCAGACAACACCTACGTAAGAAAACTTTCAGCCTGACATGATGTAAGAAAAAACTTCACTGAGCAGTCTTCTGTAAGTTAAGCTTGTATAATATGCTAAAAGTCACTATTATAATCTGTCTCGAGAGTCTATGTCAGTGAAATTCGTTCATGTCATAAAAACTGACGTTCTCAATTTATTCAATCAGGTTTTAAGTACATTCTGTGTTTTTTTTAATTTTGTCAAGTAAAATTTTCATTACAAGGAATGACTTGACATCATTTTTCTATTGCCGCAATGTTCGATTTACAGCGCTGGCCCACTCCCTGCAGTTCGTAATATTCTAACGTTTCGATCTTCCCTGAACTTACGTTCCATCATATTATACAGCAGATAGTCATGATTAGCGAGCCGGAATTATGCAACTCTGCATTTGCATATCAGTTCTCCATGAATCTCGCTTTCAGTTACATTTAAAAAAAATATCTTCATTATCGCACCCTTAGCGCAGACCTCCAGACATCCTCGCGTCCACTGACTGTAGGGACCATCAGAAGTAAAGCATCGACGTGCTGTGTTTTTTCAATAAGGCTCACCTAATTTCTGCTCGGCTTAATGAAGCTGCCAAACTCACTTAATTTATGCGCCTTTCTTTTCTAGTAGGCGTCGTAAAGTTGCGCTCTGCACCCAAGCGTCGGGCTTTATCGTCGCTATAAACTTAATTGTAGCAAGCGCCGAGATTACAACACTGGACAAAGTCGAACTAAGTCGACCACGGGACTTCTGAATGCACAGGAGTGAGCTTCGAGTGTGTAACAGTGTAGAGAAGAAAAATAAGCAGGTCCCATCGTAGGTAGGTCTCATCGAAAATTCAACATTTCACACTCATAAAACATGCAAGTGCGAGTGCTCAATAAACGCTCGCGTGTTATAACTGTAACAATCATGACGATAGAAAATAAAAAGGTGTACGCGTTTTCTACATAATCCGACTTGGATTGCTCACAGAGACTTTTCTTTCTGCAATGGTAGGTCGTTTTTTATCGTTTATTCCCTCGCAAGTTTTCCCTGAACAAAATATTAAATTTATTTCACTAATTGTATTCCAGAATTTAACCCTTAATTCGGGTATTAAGAGGCGCTGCATTGACTTGCTCCGAAACAGCAGTTACACATTTCCTGCCCGTACATCAACCGCTCGAAGAAATAAGAAGCAGCTCATTGTTATCGATTTTACCACGCCTTTCAATTTAAGGTCGAGTTGACGTGCAATTTGTTATCTCAAACATGCGGAAAACATTTTAAATGCTGTGACGAAATTTGGATAAAGAAGTCGATACTGACACCTTTTGATTGCACTCACAAATCATCCTTAAGAAAATATATTTTACGGAACACACGCGGAAAATCGTGAAGGTAGATACATTACCATGACCACCACATACTTTCTGATGAGAAAAATTGCGCAAAAGGTATGCAGAAACCAATTTCAAATAACCGTGTAAGAAATACTGCCATTCTTCAGGAAAGTTTACGAAGACTAATTTGCATTTTTGAAGGACGGAAGGCAGTCCGTGAGGTGCAACGCTCCGTGTTTACCAAGAGCGGGGCAATTAGCGGCGAGCAGGTAACCTTAGCCTTCAATAAATTATTCTTTAATATTGCTATCGAGGAGGCCGCATAAATTGAAGCGCCAGTTAATGAGCAGGATTCGAGTAACGCGATAATGTGGCGTTAACAACAACCCATCGAATTTCATGGGGCTGAAGAGAACGAGGCTTAATCGAGTTATGCCATACCGCTTCTTCACCTGGCCAGAAGAGGCGATCCTGTTCGTTATTTTGAATGCTTTGAATTTTCAGTCACAATCCATCAAAAAAATGTTTTGTATTAACCTTATTGAGAGGGAACAGTTTTGCTAAACTTAACAGAAGACGAGGGAATAATGATCAGATTGCCTAAGAAAAGTGATTACAATACATTTGCGAATGCAGACCGCTTCCCATGGTATTCAATGTATGACACCAGAATAATGGATTTTCAACTCACCCCCATACAGCAGTGAGAACTTTTAGGTATGCATAATTGAAATCTTCAAACTGATATGAGTTATCCTACAGTCTTGGTTTTCTTAAATTAACTCCTTCAAGATTCGACGGCCAAAAAAAATCAGAGAAGTAGCTCACACTGAAAAATACCCGCGAGGACGTATGCAAAACCCTGAAATTTGAGAAACGAAAAGTTGATGAAGTTCTCTCTCCCTTTCGCTCTCTCTCCCGTATTCCGGATAAAAAATAAAAAATTGAACGTTTCCACCATGAGTGACTATGCGTACACTAATACAATCGTAATCTGCACCATACATCCTAAGAAGTGCTCTCGCACTCAGTGGCAAGATATTTTTGCGATGATTAGCCGAGGGACTTCAGGAAGGCGTCGGTACGCGAACGCATGCACTTACATGAGAATCTTTGCATACACTTCTTAGATTTAAGTGAAACACGAGTACCTTTATTCCAGAGTTCATCTGCTCATACAGACCTTTTTCATGTTTTGTAAATTGTGTTATATAAGTAAATTCATTGAGGAACTTTCTAATCCTAATAACAATTGCCTCAAGTGGTTGGGCGCATTAGCATGCTAAGTTTGGTAGAAATTAGTCGAGGCAATTTACAACGTATTGAACTGTCCACTTCCGTGCCGGCCGAGTGTCTCCTATAGTGTGCGTATCCACCAGCATGGAAGGTGGACAGCATCTACTTTTACTCAATAGCATCAACCTTTGTTCGCCCAAATGATCATGAATAATTATCCCACAACAACATCCAGTTCTACTTTGGCAATTCTAGGCGTAGTAGCTTCTACGTTTTCCGCTAGAACATCTACCTTTGTTGTTTACAGGTCGCTTCCGCCGCTCGAGTGGATTCAATTGCATTCTACGGTGGAGCGACGCGCAATCATCAAACTGATCAAGAAACGACTTCCAGTTCTACCCTTCAATCGCCAAGCATGCAAAATGTGAATCCAATTAAGCGTAATCATAGCAGGTGTGGAACTTTAAAAACGATGTTTCCGCGTGTTTACTTTTTGTTATAATGAACATCTAGCTCGATGCTAAAGCTCATTCGCGTGGTTGTCATCAAGGCGCTTAACACTAAGCGGACTTGTTGATTTTTTTAAATGGACCGAATACTTCGAAAGCAGTTAGTCACATTTACGCTCTTAATTGTGAGCAAATTCACCTTAGTTTTGAATGAAACAATAAGAAAATAATTTTTACCGACTTTACCGACTCATTGCACGTGTCTCTTCACACCCTTTGCATGGGAGCTATCAAACGCTTATGGTGTAGGCTTAGCGAAACGATCATTTCTTAGTTAAAATTATAGTCAGTTTTGAGAGTTGAAAAAATATGAGTCAGGCAAACATGACCCCGCGGCAAAGGTCACTCACTTCGCTTCACATTTCGAGCTGACATTGAAGGCGTGCCTTTGTTTGCAGGGTGCGGCTCCAGCACCAGGTATGCAGGACGTAGCGTCATCAAAGCCTCAAGAGTAAATCATTAAAGTTCTACTATTGTTCCGTCAGCTTTTGGACGACTGTAGACTCTCCGTATTACGCTCGCAATAAAAGCAAATTGGCTGAAATATACTGCTGTAACTGACCGGCGGAAGTGTGCTCATGCCATTACTGCTAGCATCAGTTCATTACGTGGACAATTTCAATGTGGAAACGAGGGCACACGGACGTTTATGTCCTTAATCGCTGAGCTGGAATTCTTAGATCCAGGCGTGAATGCTCAACGGCCGTACAGTCTCTGTTTGGCTTGTTTTCTTTTTGTTCTTTCCAAGTATTGTGTTCTTCACACTGGATAAAATTTAGTTTTATGCTGATTGAAATCAGCTATAATTTAGATAATAAGATGTGAATATTGGTAGAGGCATACCTTCAATTGGACAGGCATCAACTGAAAACATGGAATATCTTAGTATTTATGGAAGAAGGCTTTTGTACGCCCGATTAAAACGCCTTATGGTCAATGAATAATTGCTACCGTGCTACGGGGAATCTCATTTTCGGATTAAATTCAAGCGGAAAAGACATACATCTTTAATCAAATGGTATTCGGTCGCTCAAGCTCTGGACTGCGAACAATGCCTGATGTTACTCACCATCAGCAAAATTTATGGTAAGGTTGAACTTCTACCAAGACTGCAGTAAAGTATTGAATAAGCTATTTTTTTCTCTCGCAGAATATACTCATCAGGGGTGTGGGTATTCATGTCTCTTCAAATTTAGGTTTCCGTGGACATCCGAAGCTTCAAACTTCACAGGATTTGCTCCATGTTTTTCGAATCAACGCAAAGTTGATGCCTCAGTTAGTAAGAACGGAAAAATTACGAAAAAGTATTTTTTGTCAGCGTTTAAGATAGAAATTATTTATGAACCAAAATTAATGATTTCAATGTATGATGTATTACAATATATATTTAGTATGGGATGAATTTCATCTTTTAAAAAATATGAGGTTCATACATTTGCAGCAGTCAGTCTAACGAAGCCTCTGTATAGTACAGTGCTGAGGGAAAAGATCAGAACGATCGTAAGAATGAGTCGAAATCTAATGAAACTCTACTACAAAACATAATGGAATATGTTATTATAGGAAAAAAAATCATCAATAAAAACTAAATATGTTCAAAATATAGAGTTCGTTCAATCAATTTTGAAATATTCATAGTAATGGCACTAATTCTATAACAATTGTGACCAAGATGATCAGAACGATAAAAAATCTCATTAATTTCTTAGATACAGCATAGTAAATTAAAAAATGGCGTACACGTTTATTAGTACTCAGTATATAGTCCTTTACTTTCAACCACAGCATTATATCTTTTATTACAAGCGTAAATTATTGTTACGTACTCATCGACAGATATTTTCCTTCGTTTTCTTTCATATTCTCACACAGTTCATCGACATTTTTTGGATTCTTTGCATTAGATATTTCATTCAAATTCTTCCATACATTCGCGATGGGCTTCAGGTTTGAGCTCTGAGCAGGACATTCTATTACCATTCTATTCTATGGTGATAGAATAAATTTGATATTCTCCTCAGAAGGAAATGCCGTAACCGATTTTGCTCTTTGACACGGTGCATTTTCCTGCATAAAACCTATTGTCTGATTAATCGCAGTTCTCAGACTAAGTAAACCCTGGTTATTTAGTAACTCCTTGCGTAATGCTGTATTTACGGTTTCATTTTTCCATGTAACCTAAGAAGAGGACCTGTACCAGTAGCAGAAATTATGCCAAAGACCATAACACTCCCATCTTACACTACTTTTATTGAATGGAGGAGAATATCATTCCCTAGGACTACATCGAATGAACCTCATACCATCAGAACCAAACTATGGTTCAATTTGGATTCATTGCTGAAAAGAACAAATTTTCACTGTTCTTCAGTCTACTTGACGTGTTCATCTGCAGATTTCAGCCTAGCCTTCCCGCTTATCTCAGATTTGAAAGGCTTCGTGGAAGGGACTCGGTAAAATATATTAATTCTATTGAGCCTTCAAAAGCTAGGGTGTTTTGAAATATCAATATGGGTAGGTTATCATTAGCTTCTTTTGATTTGATTGCTTTCACTGATCTTATCTTGCAGTTGTTTTCCTAGGCCTGCAAGGGGATTTCTTGGCTTACCTAGCCCTGCATCCTTGACGTTTGTCAAGATACTGTGATGAGCGCGCTTAAACTAGGTTTTCAACAGTCTTTACAATATCACCAGTCGAAAGTTTGCCATCATTACGTTACTTCACAACCAACTTTCTAATTTCTAAGGATGTCACTGATTTAGCAGTCATGTTGACTGTGTAGCAGGCCTAACTTACATTTTACTCACTAGTGTTTAACAATATTTACCCAACAATTCGAATAATTATTGAAATTAACAGGATTTTGTTCATTGTTTGATCATTTCGATCACCCTTTTCCCCATGGGGTATAGAATTACTACTATGAATTTTTCAAATTGATTAAAGGAACGCTATGTTTGAACATATTTAGTTTTTATCGATAACTTTATTACCCTAAAATGTCATATTCCATTATGTTATGCAGTAAAATTTACGTCAGATTTAGACTGTTTTTTCTCATCTTCCTGATCTTTTTGCTCGGTACTGTTCTCCGGCAAGATTTTCAGAAATCAAGCGAATTTCTGGAAAATTATGGCAACAAGACTCCGTTATTAAATCGCTAAGACTCCATTTACAAATAGTTCTATGAATAGATGGAAATGCATTTTATACCAAGGAATCTATCTATGTATCTAGTATAATACTAAAACTCTGGTC
>VOMN01116025.1:0-18014 GCA_014899125.1 Orchestia grillus
ACGAATGCAACGTTATACTGTATTTCAGTTGATAACAAAACTTTTTATTCAATACTGATCCTAATTAACAATCATTTAAATCATGCCATTTTATAACTTTCAATACGAGTTCATCAAAATTAGCTATTTCAATTAATATGTGCATTAAAACCCGATATTTTTAACGGGCGTACACATATGTTATAATAAAAATAGCTTAGTGTTGCTTGCTTGATCAGTTGATTAATTAAATGTTCTTTCCGTCCGTCCGTCCGTTTTTGCATCACGCTCTTAACGATTATGGTAGGAGAAAACCCCCGGGTCCATATTCGGCAACTAATAACGAGACTGTCAGCTGAGGCAGTCCGTATCAGTGACACTGAAAATAACATTATTTCATGTCAGAATTACCGCGAATAAGAGGGCACCTTTAAGCAGTTAATATCAGTTGTCCTTCCGTTTTTGGCAGGTTGCATCCACTAGTGAATTATAAGGTTTGAGCACTAATGGGTATTTGTTTCGTCACTTCAAGGCGGTGACAGCCCCCAGCGTGGTAGCAAAAGGGGCCATTGCTTAAAATTTAGTCGGTCGATTTATGGAGGCAGCTTCAAATCAAACTGTGATGTATTTGGTCTGAAATTACTTGAAGGTATTTTAATTCAGCTTCAGCATACACCAGTTCTCCACGATACCGCTTTTTCTGTCCCTCTGCATACTATTTAAACCATATTTATTACTTTAATGTGTCGAATATTTTAACGCAAATTTTTTGCAGTTTTCTTTACATTTTCAGGTTTTCATACGAATTTTCAAGCTTGCACTGCATTTCCTGAGAAATTATACTGATCACAACCTCGTCACGTGCGTACATTATTTAAAAACTGAAATGAATAAATCTTTTTACATTTTCCTGACATTTAAAAGCATTGCAGCTGGCCTTGATATTTTTTTAGATCATAATCACGGTAAACCGTGTTTTTAATTAACACCTCGCGTTTTATTATGTTATAGGAGAACAGCCCAGTGTTCTTGCTTGGTTGGTGGTTTTCCGTCTTAAACTTATCACAAGACGGTCTGATAAGGCAGTCCGTATCAGTGATACTGAAAATAACATTGTTTCATGTCAGCGTTAAATATTCACGTCACGTAAAAAGAGAAAACTTAAGAATTTAATGTAATTTTTACGCTGTTTTTGACCCGGCACGTCTACTATATAGTGCTCGCATAAAACACTGATGAGTGGGACGGGGGGACCCACCAAATTTTCCTTACACGGTCCCGTGCCTTTCTTTTCCTCTACGTATTTGGTGTCTCTGCCTGGCTGCTGCCCTCCTGACTTGAGTCTCCTCTTGTATTAAAGTCTGCCTTCACCTTTACATTCGTGTCTGGACTAATCAACGTCGTTTTTCATGGGTGTTCCCATTTTTTCAAACATTGTACATTAAACTTCTATAATCCTCTGCTGTAGAACTTACGAAAAAATGTTAGGATAGTTTTATGGGTAAATGTTAGTTTTATGGGTAACTGTCCCAGTTGTAGCACGAATACAACACAACGATAATCAGGAAAAAGTACCCACAATTTTAATGAGAAAATTACCTAATGCAATGTTTTATGTAGGATTGAAGCAGCTCCATAGTAATTCTATGTTATATTTTAGATGCGAACACGAAATATGCAAATAAATAAATGAACTGACAAGCACGCATTACTCTTCATAGATTCTTCATGAAACATGGACTATATGAAGAAATAAGGGTATTTTCCTGGTCGTATACACCAGTGCAAGGATGCTAAGCTCTTCGTCATCGAGGATTATCATACTGAACACCACAAAAGCATTTCCTTAATTTCCATCCCAGGACCTCTACTTAAGATGCAGCACTCCCCCAACACGGCCATTAGTCGACGAACTCTTGAAATATCTGGCTTGAAGGGTAGTTAGGAAACCCTAATTTGAGCTCACTCAGAAGTACAGTTAAACGCCTTGGAATTTTCAATAACGGGATCAGAAAGAATACTTCACAAACTCATATTTTATCGAACAGATTTTTAAAACCTAAAGATCTATGCTATTCTGTGACATATCAGTTTCATTTGACATCTTTGTATCTTTTGGGGATACCGAAAGAGAGGAGTTTACCGGGATTAGTCGGCAGGCCTCCACCAACTCAAGTCATTCATCGCGACAGAAATTCAGCTAATAGGGCCAGAACTCACTAGTGCCGTAGTGGTCAGCCTCCGTATATGAAGAATATCGTCTTTAAATGTTTTTAAAACAAAACATGAAGGTCTCAAAATTCTGTTGCTTTTAATTTTTCAAAATCTTTCGAGTATTTTAGAAATTATTATAGATTCTTTTTTGTCCCGTCATTAAAAACTCTGTCGTTGCTTATTTTCTTTTCGAGAAGAAGGATATTTACCTAACCTAACCTGTAACACTCTTAATTTTAAGACTTAATATACATGCACATACCATGGCCACACAACACTCTGTGACAATTGTGTTCCTACTAATTAAACGATTAAGATTAATACGATGCATTTTGACACACTTAAAATGTGTTACGGTTTTGTCATGAGAACAACACACAAACTAATTCAATAAATGCATGGTAACATACTTTTCTTAGCCATGTGACAGTGTTGCATGTATGTATGTATGTATGGGTGCAAGTACGAATGCCAATATTTCACATCACAAAAGTCTACGGCATTTGAGTTGAAAGTTTAACTCACTCTACCTATGATACTTCATAATACAAATGGACTGTGAAAAAGATTTTATTTCAATAAGCACGATAAATACTTTCATGGTTCTGGGTCAGGGGGTACCTATCTAAACCTAAGAAAATATAAATGTAACTTTAATCTAATTCATCGATTGTTTAAACTGAAATGATACTTTATTACGGAAACTACACTCGATGCGATTATTCAGCTAAGGAACCCATAGCCACACACACTCTCACCTCTCCCCTCCTCCGCTGCAACACTGAAGTTGAAGGTTGACACTCTCGAATGAGTCAAAATGTCGCTGAGTGTTTATCTTAAAAGTAAAAGTACGTGGAACAGAACTCAGAGCTACAATATTATCAGGCTAAGAAAATTAGATGGAATCATCGAAGCTGAAGTCTTGTAGCGAAATGAAACGAAAACTAACAGTTTCAAATTCCATGTTTTTTATATATCTATTAAGTATATCTGAAAATCAGTCGTATGGAAAAGTTTTTTAACGGGAAATGATCATTTCACGCACAAAAATACCATTATGCATAATTTTCCCTTATGTGCACATTAGGTAAGAAATCAAATACAGTCATATCTGAGAATAACTTCTGTAATTTAGACATCAGTATTTATGTACGCACATTTGATGATTCTTGCAGAAATTTGAAGCAGAATACTCCAGATAATATCTCATTTTTTATGCTTAACCGTCGTCAAATTTTCTCTGTCAACTGCAGAGAAAATGTTTTATCTCTTTTTATGTGAAAAGATATCGTCTTTCTTCCAATATATACAAATTTTTTGCATTTCTAGATATAAGGTACAGTGAAGCTAAAACTGAGCGTGATAATTTGGATGATTGCGTGAGCACTGACGCTTTCGTAGAGGAATAAACTTTGATTGCATTGTTTTAAAACGGGCACCTTCGAAGGCACGACGAACGATGTACACATAAATGTCGCAGTTCTCTACGTCGTTCGATTAATTGAAACGCTGTATCCCTGTCAGTCTAATGGCCAACACTGTTGTTTGTTTACTTGGATTTACTTGGAAATGTTTCGTCCGTCACTCCGAGGCCACACTGGGATGCCGCCGCTTTGTGTGCACGGTGTGCCTTCGCAGATCCGCGAGTTGTTGAATGAGGCCGTTTCCCTCCACCGTCTTTGTATGTTTGTTGTCAAATGCGTTATTCTAAACTCAAAACGATATTATAACTGCTGGTGATTTAGGTGTCTGATAAAAAAACGTTTTGTAAGCCCCTATGAAAATTTTAAGCAATCACGCAGCTGCATTTAGTGTTAGAGTTTTGTGGCAATAGAATTACGCTTTTACGACGACCTGAACACTTGCATCGCCAAGGATAACATCAAAGTTCTATCTTGGAATGATTAGGCGGCGCTCAGTTTGTACGTATTTGGGCGCTGGAGTGTCTAGTGCGGAGCTGATATCATCAAGGGTCTATTGAATTTGTGCCCGTGCTAGAAACTAGGCGATTGCGCCACTTGGACCCCTGCATTCGTACAGCCTACGACTGCTCTGATTGCTGCTGAAGCTCCGTCTGGGTCGAGGAACCGAATCCCCAACAGAGTGACGTTTTTCGGATTATCACCTGCCAAAAAAAGAATCCGTTCAGCTGTGCTGCAGCTAATGAAGCACGTTTCCGTTTCCAGGAAGTAATGAAACTAACCAAAATGCTGAAATTACTTTCGATCTTTCAGCGAAAATAAGAGGTACACCTCAACAAGCGTCGTAGTTCACATGTTCCGAGTTATTCTTTAGTTTTTGAGCTTTATATTGCTGAGAAGAATGCATATGTAGATGAGAAGTTCGATAACATTTCTGTTTCATACAAACGTCACCTAATTGTGGATGTATTGGCATTGGATTCAGTCAAATTTCAAATCTGTACAATTGTGTAGTAAAGCTATAGTCCGTAGTCATTTTGCATGTCAAGGAAGAATAATTTCATCACGTGAAATCAAGACAAGAAGTGTAATAGGTAAGGGTACAAATCTAAAGTCAAACGTATGTCATATTTCATAAGTTTTTTAAATTTATGGCTGTTTTATTATACTCAAGACGCAAGAGGATCTTCAGAACTATTGCGACTACTTAAACATTTGAAACGTTTCAGGGGAAATAGAAGCATTTAATTTTACGTGTTTTCAAATATAGCAGAGATTTTGGAGCATATTCCTCAATTAGATCGACTGAGGTGAGGGGATGAGGACCTAGCGACCGACGAGGGAATGAGGAAGTCGTCAGCGTACTGATTGAGCAATCGTGTCGCTAGAGTTTCATTTCCTTAACCAAATGATTAGTACAAGAGTACGAGTACAATTAGTACATGAGTACGACCACACTGTACAGCAGTACGAGTTCAATTAGTACAGGAGTACGAGTACACTGTACAGTAGTACGAGTACACTGCACAATAGTACGAGTACACTGTACAGTAGTGCGAGTACACTGTACAGTAGTACGAGTACACTGTACTGTAGTCTGTGCGTGCGAGGGGTCTTGCGCTACCGCTCAGTGACTTCGCATCGAGAGAGAAAACGGGAAAGTCTCGCGATACGTAACGATTTGTTCTTGCATACTATCATACCCTTTAATTTGGGAAGATGAAAGGGTAATTTTATCATTTATGAAAACTGTTGGAAGTCGAAATTAAAAGAATATCTGTACGAATTATTGAAGGCAATTTACGGAATTTTTTGCGGCTTGAAAACGAGTGACATGCTAGACGACGAGGATAATGAAATTTTATCTTGACATATGAGATCGAACAGGAAGTACCACAACGATTCAAAGAAAAAATCCAAAGTTTTACGCTTCTCTACATGAACGTAAATTTCACTTAATTTCGGGTTTTATTTTCATATTGATCACGTTTCATTGCACCAAGTTCCAAACTTGAACACCAATCTTCGTATCTTTCGATCGTCGCCCACAGCAGAATCTCAAGAATAACATTCCTCTGGGTAATTTATTTCATATGCAATTATTAATGATACGGAAATACTGGTTCCATATCTTCTGAGTAACCTTTGCTTGAACTCTAAAGTACTCTAGACCGCCATAAAATTGAAGATTGGACGGAATGATACGTGCCTAAACCGAATCTTTAAAGCCTTTTGACATTAGTCCTAGACATGCACAATTGAACGTCTATTTTGCGTAGACGTCTTGCCACACATGCAGTAAACATCGTAAAGAAATAAATCTTCAACGCACGGCTGTACTAAATCTATTTCGAGGTTCACTGCGTTACGCTCCCAGTGATTCGTTCTGTGATTCATTTTTAACTTTCATTTCGAATCATTTTTTACAATACGTTTCTGTGTTTTCTGTGCAGCTAACTGAAGTCGCTAATTAAACAATTTTGACAGAATACTTGAAAAATTCTTACGTATGTTAAGTATCATTAAAGTTTATTGATTAATAAGTAAAAAATTTTAGTTTATTATTTTTTATTGTTTTCTTTGCAATTCAAACGCTGTTCTTCCTCCTGGTTTTTACCATTAAAAATTTGAGGACAATACATTCATGCGCTGTTTTTGTTGACTCTTTTACATGTCTTACGCAGACCGTTGACGTTTGCTTCTGTAGACCCAGAAGTGCTCCTCGAAAAGTTAGACCAATACCGGGTTCAGGTTATAGTGAAAAAGTATCTAAAAAGTTATACGTACAATTGTGAGTCAAATCTACACAGGTATTTCATTTCGTCAAGTATTTTTTGTTCTGTTTTCTAAAGAGTGACAGAAAAGTCTGTGTTTGTGCCCCTCTTTTTTAATGTTGTCATTAACGACGTAGGAAACATTGGCTGACTACTTGTGATCGATTTAATCCACTGAAAATGTTTTCCTCTATTTTACGTTTTCCAATCAAGTAATTAAGTTTTTAAAATTAAAAATGGGATTCAGTCTTACAATAATATTTATCCTAAAGCAACTCAAATTATATTTTATCGAAATAAAAAATGAAACGATGTTTTAATTCACATTCGTATAATATTAACTTGCGTGACGCAATCATCAATTACAAAATAATGATGATAATATTATGGGTTCAGTCTATACATATCGTTTAGATTTAATAAGAGAATGACTTGCTTTTTTTGGAAATCAGAAATCAGCGTGAAATAAATTTTTCGTGCAATTCGTAAAAGTTCTAAGGTAGAGAAATGATACATCTTTAGTCAGCACACCACATATACTCGTATTGACGACGTTTGATGTTCCTTCACAGTCTAACTCAAAATATTATATAATAGCACAAGGAGTTGATATTTCTAGACGAAACTGGACATTCAGTGAGGAAAATAAGGGACCGTATTCTCCAAGAGTAATGCGTGAAATTATTCCGTAATTTTCTGAATGAAAAACATAGAACAAAAAAATCCTAAAATTTATTGATGAAATCAAACAAATCTATTTATGGTTCATGTATGCCGATCGTTTACACTTCTGAGGAACTTAAATTGATGATCATTAAGGACAATGATACATATTTTTCATTTAAATTTTTATTTGTTGTTCGCCGAAACAGATCTTTTTAACAAACTCTGTCGAAGGCATTCATAGAATTTGAACATTCGTAACCTCACATCAGTCTAGTGAGCCACGGTCTTAGACATTATAAAATAGGTCGCATCATATCTGAGTATCAAAAATTCTGAATTTTTTCGTTGATATGATCTGCGTTCTCCAGTAACTTAGCAGGAACAGCTTTATAAGTTAATACTCAATGAACTCATCCAATGAGCTAATGTTAATTAAAAAGTTAATAGTTTTTCCGTGCGGCCTGCGTACACGAGCAGTTTCTTCTATTACATGGTACGACTATTTTGTTCGCGTGCTTTTGTTAGAATGTGGCCAAGTTATGCTTATATTGCTCATAGAACAGCGACCAATCAACGGCCAAGTTGACTACGTTGTAGAGGATTATGACGCAAAAAATGTACTTGTCTAGTAAAATACAGTCTTATATATTTCCTAGTATTTCAGCTTTTTTGTTCAGTTTAGCGCTGAAGTTATGGTCCATTAGCCAAAAGTGATGTGTATTACCTATTCACTGTGCAGTTAACAGTACAATTACATTACGTTAATAACGGTGGTGTGTTATTGAGTCTGTCCGGGGACCCCCAAAAAATGTGAAGGTTTTCAGCTTTCGGAGTTTTCATCTCTGATCTTGATCTTACTCTACTGATCGCTTGTGTTTTGTGAATTCCTCGTACAACATGTATGACTTGGGCTGCTGTGCGTTTGGTGAACTAAGAAGTAAGAGCACGAGTTTTTTTCAATTTATGAATTAGACGATATGTGGGAGCGCACCTGTATGGGTATCAAAAAGTTGGTTTATATCATAATGAGTCTCTACTAATCTCTTCTAGTGCAATACAAGAGGAATATTCTCTATGAGGGTGTTTTTTTTCTGCTCTTCCAGCTACAGAAATATTTGTTTCGAACACAATCAGATTTGATTGTTGTCGGTGCAGAAATGAGGTAGCTCGGAATCTATCAGTTGAAACAGAAGTTAGCGACGGAATCCCTGATAAAGTCTTGCTCATTTCAAGTTTCCGATCCATGAATCACAACAATAAAATTTTGCTTAACTATAATTTAGCATTACATTAATTGTAATCTCTACATTTCATTGACGTGGGAAAGAAAATTCAATGAAACTTCTCGGGACTGATTTTCTAAAACCCCTTTTACTCACGAATTGAACAAAATCATCACTCGGGTGACTATTTGGGGTATTGAGAGTATTTATTCTCGAAATTTAGTGCATTTGTGATATTCAGAGTGTTTATTCTCGAAATTGGGTGCATTTGTGATATTCAGTGTCTTTATTCTTGATATCGGGAGTTTTTGCGCTTTAAAAACAGAAGTGCGCACTCGATACTGAAATGCAATATGGATATTTTCTCTGAATTCGCAGATTATTTTCTGTTTTAGGTTTTCTTCTTACGTAAAAATGTGATAAAGGACTTCGACGGCGCCGCTCAGTTCCCAACGCAGCTGCAGGCATGGGCAACAATTCACGCTGACTATGAATTGCTGATGCGTGATGTGAGGTGGAGAACTGACGTGCAGAGAACAGCTTCACTGTTGTATTGATTCATAATGGGAAAATTTTAATATACTGCGTTAGCTAGCTTTTTCACAAATTGCGTGAGATTTCCGAAAAATCGACTAATTAGTTTCGTACTGATACGTACGTTTAAGCCTCTCAGGAATGAGGGAACCCGGAAAATATTCTGTGACGATTGTACCTTTTCTCGTCCACTGCGTACCTTGTATCCTGACCCTCGCATGACTAGTGAATCAATGCGCCACCGTGAATGATATCCTTTTCACCACAAACGCGTTAAGCAAAAGGTACAGGGTAAAAGCTCTGACCTGTTCAGCGTTGTATTGAATCAGGCTATTTTCTGGAAGGTCTAGAAAAACATTTTCTGCGATTTAAATCAAGGAATGCCATGATGAAACGTTGGAGTCGTGTTCCTCACTGCCTGGTCGATAGTCGGCTCTCTCGCGTCGAGGGAGAAGGAGCGTAGTGATGCAGTTCCGTGTGTACTGCCCTCTGTTCATGGCGATGGGCAGTATTTTTCTCCTGCTCGGCATCGTGGCGCTTTTATCAAAGGTTATCTCGACCGATGAAAGTGAGGAAGTGGTTTCCTTTTGGTGAAGTGAAGTGTTTGTTGGGGAAGCCAAGGAAAACTCTTGATTTGATGCCCCTGGGACGCATGTTTGGTACCCCAAAAATTTTACAATCGGTGGGCACATCGGAGTTCTTGAAGGACGGCCTTCATTCAGCAAGAAGTCGTCGATACGAGGGAGGACGGTGACGTTGCACTTCCGCTTCAGGCTACTGCATTTGCTTACATTGCTTCATTTTCCTTCGAAGTTTTACATCAAATTGCTGAAGTGTTGCTCAGCTTCGTCTTTTTATGAGTCGTGTGTGAAGCATTTGCCCTTGGAATCTTTAAGATTAACTCAGTGTGGTTCGATTTCAAGTTGATTTGAACACCTCTGCGCAATGCACCACTTACGACTCAAAGCAATATCTGCCCCTGGTGAGAAACTCTTCAGTCCTGACGAATTTATAATATGAGACTTGTAGCTGTCGATGTAAACTTCATAAAACTCCCCTTTGTATTAAAACTTGAATGATTTTGACCTTTGAACTAGAAGTTGCAATATTCGAATTCATTTCAATATTTTCTCATTCTTCACAATTTTATTTAATTAAATTCTATAGAATTGGGCTTTAACATAATTCTTTGCACAGAGTATTTTTCAGGGAGAGAGAATAATAGTAATTTGTGACGGGAATACTACCTAAAATATCTACAATAGCAATTCATGTAGTTGTAATAATTGTTGAATAGTCCACATACCGGCAGGTCATATTTCTCAGCATTAGAGCGGACCGAGGGCTGAGATTTGCTCAAAAGCAGAAGGTTGGTAAGGGAACTTGTGACTACTCGCTCAGTCACGCTAACAGTAAGGGTTCTAGAAGTACCCTTGTATTCAGACCTATATAGCGGGCCATAATGTTTTGTGTCACAAGCCCGAAGATGTCTGTTAGAATGAAGCCTAACGCGGACATGGAATATCCGTTATTATTCGTCTGTCACCAGAGCTATTCCGAAGTTCGACTGCGGCTTGAAAGGTTAAAGGGTTTTGAGTGAAAAATTATGGTGGTATAAGTGGAGCTATGGTTACTGAGGAATATGACAGTAATTTCAAGCAGCATAATTGTGCCTTTGGATCTGAACCAGAAAAAGAGTTTTCTTCGAGAAAGTTTGTCTAAAAATATTCATAAAATAAATTTTACGTTATATGTGAAAATCGAATTGTGATGGAGATAATGAAGTATTTATAACCAAGGGAACACTCACGTAATGAAGACCAGTTAGAAAAAACTAAACGTTCTATAGTGAAGAATAAAAAAGAATAGTGAGGAATAGTAATAGTAATAATATGTAGTAGTAAGGATAGCAGTACATCAGTGACTCGGACTCGGACCATTCACTATGGACTTACGAGAACGGGGTATCTATGTACAAGGTGTGTTCCCTCAAAATATCCCCTGCGCTTAGACACAGCTAGTTAAGAAGGAAGAAAAAGAAACGATAAAGAATCATCAGCGAAGAAGGCTTGAAAATAGAAAGCAACAAAGTGGCCACGAAAGATAGAAGCCCCAAAGTCTGAGCTAAAGCTGAGGCAACCTAACTATGCCTCCTGGGAATGCTAGTCCTCATCGTATGAGGTAGACAAACCTAACTAACCTAACCCTATTGCTTATGGCCTATCTTATGCCCTCCGCCTACCTTCCCCCCTTCCAAGGGTGAAAAAAAGGGAATAATTATCAAGAGCAAACCTGACACTATTGAAGTGCAGCGTAAATGCACAGAAATGTTCAAACTTGGGGACTGTGAAAACACTCGATGTGCTAAATGGAAATATGAAACTATAGCAGATGCAAATGTAATGTTCGCACGTTAGGGATTAAGATAATGAAAAATTGGCACTGCAAAGCATAGAGAAAAAGAAAAATCATTTGTCACCTAAATTTGAATCTTAGTGCAATGGCTCTCACAATTTTCAATTAAATCTAACGACCGTTTTCATAAGGGCTTACTGAAATATACTCGCATGATGGTTTTTTACGTTGCCCCATTTAATGTGACTCAATAATAGATGAAATTGTTGGTAGCGATTGAAAAAGAATTTTAGCTCATATGTTGCTAGAAGGTGTGGAAAATGATCCGCTTCAACCACGCGCTAAACTTCCCTTCACAAATCGGTTTTTAACGTAAATTTTACGGTTCCATGTAGAGGAATATTTGGGAAGGATTCTTACACGGACACTTCTTAGCACCTAAGCTGAATTTTTTAGCGTAGGAATATAGCTTGTACATAAATTTACGACGAATGTAAAATAGGACATCATAAAATTGACCTTTCCCAACATTTAGAGTACAGTAGAATGCAAAATAACTGTGAAAAATTTTACGAAAATGATTTTCTTGAGTGAATTTTCATGTGAAATGGCACGATCAAGTCCGGGAAATCGACCGTATGGCACACATGTGGTATTCATATAAAAAATAAAGTGATATTTTTTCGCCTGATCACAAGACCGTAAGAATGACTTTCCTGCTCAAGCAAAAATATTCGCAACAAAAAATTGCATTAAAATTATTGCCGTTTTATTTACGTTACTCATTCCCCACGCTGTCATTGCGCCAATGTCGAGCAGAAAACGAAATATCTATGTCACAAGCTTCAGTTTACATAATTGAATTGTGAAAATTAAAAAGTCCAATGACATGCATACTAACAAAATTCTTCCACTGCTTGCGTATGCACGTACCGTCATGGTGAGCTATAGGTCAGTCCATTTTGAAAGTGAGAAATCGAGGTTCATTTTCGTCGCTTTTCGTCCGTACGTTAGAGCGCGTTGAGCGGTACAGTATTTCTGAATGGTGAAAGTTCAGTTGTGGTGGTTTGCTCATTCCGTGTTGCTCAACGTTATGTGCCTTATGATGACTGCCGTGATTGCGTCAAACGAGGGCTCAATTTCAGAATAAATATCAGGTGGCGAAGTGTTTGTGTCTAAGTTGTGTTTTCTACGTCAGAGTGCGCCACTAACGGTGTATAAATGGTGGTATTTGAGGTGAAATAATCATGAGATATTAATCTCGCTGTCTGACGGCTGGGGACTTCGGGAGGCACTCAGAAATTGACCAATCGGTTCGTTCCTGTTGCCATTTTCTATTCCATACTTTTTATGAAAATTATATTCGTTTAGAACTGTTTCCTTTTTTTCTTTTTTGCTTAGAGACACAGACGATTCTTTTTTCCCTCTGCTTGTACACTCGTATAGAAACCTAATGTCAAACCCACCTATTTCAGGTCATGAGATTTGTTTACAAGGAATTTTGAGATGGGTCGCTGGTGACTAACACGAAATGAAGCATGGGAATTCCGACAGGATTCGTAGTAAAGCGAAATAATTATTGGAGAGTGTAAGAAATTTAAGGCGAAGGGTTCAGTTTGGCTTGCTAACTTGATAAAACTTTATGTATTTTAAAAGAATATTTTATTATTTGAGACATCACTGTTTTTTTTACGGCTCCCCAAATCAATATTCTTTTTTAGTAATGTAGGTACATGTATATATATGTGTGTGTGTTCATGAATTAGTAATTGGCTGCATAGTAAGCATCTTAAAATCTGAAGGAATGGGAGTAAATATTTCTTTAAGTGTTTGTGAACAATAATTGGATGAACTTCCTAAATATTTGTATGATAGTTACTGAACTTAAAATAAGATTAGAGAAAATTGGATACTAGTTTTGTTCCAATCTAATACTTCTCACAGGTGATAATATTAACATGTGATTATAATTATGAAGCAATATTCAATAAAAGAGATGCCCAAAGCACTAGTTTATTGCATAAATGTTATAAGATATCATCGTTCATGAATGTTAAGTTGTTTGAGTCTGAGCAGGAGCCATATAGCAGTTCTGATTCTACACCATCGGTCAGATTTGGCTGGAACTTGGAATCATATCTAGAACTTCGAAGAGCTAGACCATTTTTACTCCGTTTCTAGGAACGCTCAGAAAGAAAAAGTCTAAGAATTCGTTCGGATGGCTTTTGGAAGTACTTCGCCAACCAAAATTAATCGCTCGCATAGCTTCTGGGTTACGTTTCGTTTTTTCCTTGAACCTGGAGGCTGTAGTGGACCTGACCATACGTCAAAATGAACAATGCGCGCTTGTCGTGTCGAGAGCTTTTTGGCTACAGCGTGATAAAGTACTGCCACAGGCGCCAGCCTCTGACTGTCTCAGTGGGCCACCAAACCGAGCTGGTCTAGTCAATAGATAGGGCGAGCAAAAGATATATTTTGGATTAAGAATTTTTAACTGTCATCGTGACGCGACTAGGGCATTTTAGTGTAGGGAAAACCAAAGCAGTGAATGATGAAAGGACAACGAGGAAATGAATGTGTATGTGTACGATTTTTTTAGTTTCGAAGTCCGTTTCATTAACGGCAATCTCTGATAAATTTCCTCACAATCGAGATGTGTGAAACAGGTGATGAGTTGGAAATGATCGTTTCCACAACAGTTCGTCTGGATGACTACATTTTCATCGACGTCTGTCATTAGTCTATTACAGCCCCGGCATAAGTGTAACTCTTTGAGTCCAGGACTTCCAGCGTTGCACATTTGTGCATAATTTATTAGGTTTAAAATAGCAAGTACACACTAAACTGATACTAACGTGTCTTTGTGCCAGTCATAGCGTTGTTAATGTCCAGGTCAAACGAAGCTTTGTTGGAATTGGTGAGCTATTTCACGTTAACTCTCTGTACCACACTTATACTTCATGAACCATTTTTCACGGTGATCAATGTTACCAGAATTGAAACCCATTCCTGGGGAGTAACACAAACATTAATTAAGCAGAAGGCATTTTAGTAACTCGTAGATTCATGTGAGTATTGACATCGAAGATATTTAAGCCATTACCCATCGTTAGAGTCCTGTTAAAGTATTAATTTCGAGTAGCGAAATGCAAGAAAATGCCAAATGAGTAGTGTGAGTGGTGCTTTGGGCTATCATCCTCTAATAAGTGAATCTACTTTTCTTTAGGTTTTGATGTAGTGACAAATTTTCTTTCATCAGTTACATTCTTACTTTGCATAGTAAATGGTGCTGAAATCTACGCATGATCTGCTGTATACCTGCATGAAATATTTTTCATGTAGGTAAGCGATTTTTACTCTCATACTTCGTTTTGATTGTAAATTCCTTCACAATTTTGAATAAGGCAAACACTTGCTGCTGAGTGAATGCCTCCGATTTTCCGATGGCCGACATTTGCTCGCATAAGTTGAACTCTTAAGTCTTTGTCCGAGGTCTGTGCCCTCGAAGGGAAACGTACAAGCCTTTATTGATTCCAACGCAGAGGACGTACAGTACATCATTGGATTTTCAATGCCTCATAGCAACTAATCAGATGGACAGTAAGGAAGGTGAGATTTAAGCTTCATTTCCCAAGGGAAGCACTCCGTGGCTCCGTGAAAACTACGTTGCCCCAGCCGGGATTCGAACCTTGATTACCAGTTGTGAGGGTAACACGGTGTCAGTGTGCCATGGAGCACACGATGCAAGGGCAACATGTCCTTTCAAGTTATCGTACACGAATACTTTGATAAGAATAACGTTTTACGTCACTGAACCTAGTGCCTCAGGTAAAACGGGACCCTGTTCTTTAGGATTAAAATTTTCTGCGAAGACTTACCATCATTTGAGTGGCTTTGTTCCATCGCACGAAGGACGACTCACTAGCATTGACTTTAAAAACGAAACTACAGTCAGTGACCCCCCTTGATGTCTGCCAAGGATGTGTCAGATCAAGTCAAAGCTTGACTTGATCCACTCCCATTGTCAAAATCGGAGTACAATTTTTGCCTAAGATTTTGATGTATAATATCACTTACACGTTGTTCACACATAGGTTTGTAAATAATCTATAAATAGGTTGCAGAGTCCTGTATAGTTGAGTGGACTGCTCTTTTTTCAGCGCTGTCAGCCATCATCAATCCAAACAAAGAGACAAAATTAGGACAAAGCAGAGACCATACCAAGCTAGGTTACCAATTTGGCATCGAATACGACAAAGAAAGAGACAAAATAACGACAAAGCGGGTACCCCATCAAGCTAGGTAACCAATTTGGCATCGAATACGAGTGTGAGGTTGGCAAAAGGGGGTCCCCGAGAGCTACTCATTAAGGCTGGACGACATGCAGAAACCTGATCTGCTCTTGTCCCCACCGCAGTAACGAGCAACGCCCTCACTGGTTCTACTCATTAGCTGAGTGCCTGCCTTGTCCGTCGTAGCGGCCCAGAACCTTGTTTTCCCATCGATATGCCTCGCCGGGTAGACCTGGTCTCCTAAGTAATGTTAGGCTTTCTTTTGTGGAGCGTTACAGGAGATTTAATCAAGGTAAGCTTCGAGGTAGTCTTCTAAACTATTTAAAGAAGGATTTTTATCCTGAAGATTCCTATGGTGTTTCTATCGGAATCGCGGGAAACGTTGTAAATGAGGAAACTTTTCAAAGTTATGATGAAAATAGTGTGAATTATTCAGCCACCGATGAATTCTCGGTGAACAATTCGAGAATTCATTCATTTGAGAAGTTTTGCATCACTATTTTGAGTATATTACTTTTCATAAACATAAAGATATGGCCTCAATAAAAGAACGTCAGGACGCAATGATAAAAATCCCACTAAAATACTTCAAAAACGAAGTAATAACTGGCTAAAATGAACACCTCTGTAATTGTCAAGGGGATCAATGAGTTCCAATTCCATAATGCAGTCTGGATTACGAGAAGACGGCCAGGCCACTCTGCACTGGTGGAGGAATATTTCCTCCTGCAGTAGAAGCTCTGCACTGGTGGAGGAATGTTTCCGCCTGCAGCAGAAGCTCTGCACTGATGGAGGAATGTTTCCGCCTGCAGCAGAAGCTCTGCACTGGTGGAGGAATATTTCCTCCTGCAGCAGAAGCATAAGTCTAGAATACTCCACAGTTGAGACCTCATCAACGAGTCTAATTTCAACGGACTTCCGAACTGTTGCTGTATCTGAAAATGTTTAACTTAACCGATATGAGAGCGCGATTCAAATTATTTGAGTTAAATCTCTCTTTTGGGCAGGTAAGTGCATATAATTTTTTACAACCCTGCAATATCGCGTGCTGATCCGGCAGTATCGGAGTAGTTTCCTCACGGTTTTGGTCCCTTGATGCAAAAGTCAACAGTATTTTCAAGTTAATTATTGCCTTTATTGTTTCTAGTTCATTCGGAAATGTGCTCCTAACCATCAACGCGCTTACCGTTGAGCATTCAGGTATACCTGGACCAAATGCATAAATGATGGCTGTAGAAAAGCCATTTTTTTCAGTACATTTTTGAAAATTCAAGCACTTTAGGCAAAATAGTACATAACTGAGGTTTTTCAGAAATACTGAAAGTGCTGTTTGTCATTTTAGAAAAGTTAAACTTCAGGTAAAGGTGCTAGTTGGTCTATCTTTACTTCGTGCTATTCCAAATTCATACTAACCTTAGTATCGCATGAAACTAATTCATTTACTTTGCTACATATGCATTTGTTGGTATTTTTTTACGTCAACAAAGTACTCAGGTTCGTTAGCTTGCTATGGTGTATTTAATGATAACATCCTTACATCACCAACTGATCTTAAAAAAATTAAACATTATAACTATTTCTTTTTATTATCGTTTTATAGATGTTACATTTATTCTCGCCAAATTATTGTTTTCTATGGAACAAAACAGAATATGATCATCGATTACAACAGCAACTAAATTAAGTTAATTCATATGGTTGTAAAACACAGCAGCCACTTGAATCAACAGATCTGCCTTACATTTTATAGTGTAATCTTTNATTACCAGTCTTGGTAGCGTTGCGACGTGTGCCGGAAATGCTGTGAGTGTTGTGACATGTTCACGAATGTTCTATTACATGCAATGTTGTGGCGTTCACGAGATTGCTGCGACTGGCAACGGGTTTGCTCTGATGGTTGTTGCCATCTTCGAAATCTCTGGAAGCAGCTGCAGCTTATGAACCTATTAAAAGATATTTGCTCTAACTGATGCTTCCAATTCATGGCCCTTCGATTGAACCCATTACCTACAGTATAATCTTTCCAGTGCTTTTTTTGACTGTTTGGCATAGAATCGAGGACAGAACTTCGTATTTTCTAGCCGTATTTTCACGTAATACACACATACCAGGAGGTCTATTTTTATGTATTTCATGTAACGTGAAGTGTCGTGTCACGATTTCATGAATGTTCGCATCGGAACGACTACACTGATTTTAATTAATGTTTGTGAACGTCTGGCCTAGGATATTTCTGGATTCAGCTCGTGCACCACGTCCCAGGCCACACCGATGTGCCACCTTTCTGGAAATGTCGAAGTTAATCTTCTTCACCTTAAGGAAGAACTCTGCCCAGGGACATTGATCCGGAGACTTGTTGACAAGGAGACACGCTAGAACTTGATCTGCGGAACCCATATAATGAGCTAACATGAGGTTTTATTTCACTTAGGGTGTTGGAAAATGAGAGATACACACTTTGACAGTAGGCAGGGATGCCAAAAAATCGCTTATCACGATATCAAATAATTCCGAGCTCTTTAATTTTCAAGACACTCAGGTTTAACATTTAACTTT
>VOMN01116031.1:0-14070 GCA_014899125.1 Orchestia grillus
TAGTTACTAAAATTGCCACTAGTGTTTCATATTCGTACAGTGCAAGCTAGTTTAAGTGAGAGGTGTAAACACGAAAAGTAAAACGTCGTTTTTGACGCAGCGGTTCATGAGTTGGTATAATATGTTTAATGTTTGTAAGCTCTGTACAGACACAAACAGTACATACACTGTACAGACACAAACAGTGCAGAAATAAACAGTAAGCTCTGCTGAGTTGTATAAATGCGTTTTATTAAATGAAATATTCAAACAAATTTTTTATTTTCAGATTTTGAATATCATATTTTAGCTTTTATATTACATAAAGAAAAATTCATGTTAAAATATAGTTTGTTCAATGAAATAATTGTACCCTGAATTATCGTGCTTTGCGATGCGTGTAAAATTTTAGTATTTCAACTGTTCCGTTAAGTTGTGCAAAATTACTATAAATCCTAAAAAAGACAAGAAATCTGGTCTTACTGAAAGAAATCGGGCTAAAATTACTTTCAAGCATGGCACTGATATATCAACAATAGAAATGTCCGAAAAATTTCGCCGTGATCACCGTCTTATCAAATCATTTGTTTTTTGGAAAACATACCGAAGGACACCAAGAAGAGCGTATTTATGAAAGTTATCTGCAACGTGTATTCGTAAAATTATGTTATCAACTTCCGAAATTCCTCATTTTATCATCGAGAATATTTTTGAAGCTGCTGGTGCGCCAAAAGTTGGTAAAACCACCATGTGTTGGGTGTTGAATATGTCGACGACAAGGTGTTGGGGGAGATCAATAACAGCACAATTAGCGTTAACAGTTGACAGATATCTCATTAGGGTGTTGAAAAATGGAGGAAACCATGTTTACTCATAGCCTGCATTAAAAGTTTTATTTATTTTATCATTCAACAAACCTGACAGAAATCGTTAACTGTGTGCAGAGAAAGGTAATTCTATCGATGAAATGACAATTAAAATATTCTTGTTTTTCTGTTACCCTGCATAATCAAAGTGAAGGTTAAATTAGGATCCCTATACGTAAATAATTCAAAATAGTAATTCTTGTATTACTGAATACTCAATTGAAAATAAAAATTCGGCAGTATCAATAACAGCTCCGAAATGCGCAATTGTTTCTAGAAATCATACATATAATAAAAATAATGTCCAAAAATATACTCTGCATAATGAAACCGAACGCAATGTAAATTAGCTTTCGGGACTCCCATCTTTCGTGCCCACTTTGCGTTTTCCAATTTTATGCCATTTCTTCCTTTTGTTCTTAATTTGCTGCTTTTATACGCAGAGAATCTTGTATGGGAACACACCTTGCGCATAGATTTCTCGTTCTTCTTTGTCCATTTTGAATGATCTCGCCTCGTCCGACGCGTCATAGTCTGAGTTACTGAAGCGATGCTATCGATGCTACTACTACATCATGATCCTTCTAATGAAAACCTAGGCCAAGTGGGTACAGAATGACGGAGGTTGACACGAGCTCGCGTTGGACCTTCTCTGAGGAGAGCGTCGTATCACAGTTACTGAAAGTACAAGGATTTCTAGCACACATTTTTGGCTGGTCTTACGCGTAGGAGCGGAAGAGTACGTACGAAGGGAGGTGATGTTAATAACAAGTGTTAAATCTCTCTGCAGCGTAGAAATTACTATTTAATGCAGATTAGGAAACTTTGCTGGAAATATTTCGGACAAATACAGGTATACTGTTGGGTAAGAACTGAAATTGTACACAATAATATGAATTACAAGTGAACATCACCTTTTTTCATTTTTGGATTCTTGGGTTGTTATAACTTGCACTGTCCTGTATGTGTATTGCCCATTGCATATTCTAAAATACACTCTCCAATTCAGAGCGTCAACCTTTGCTTTTGATACAGCTAGATGAAACAATGAAATGTGCGACCTCTCAGTCATCCACGATATATTTAAATCAATAGTATCCAGCCAAATTGCAAGACACATCTTATCATGAAGGACAGCGACTGTAGAATACAAGGCAGGGATCAAATTTAACTGACAAACTTAAATCAAAAAGCATTCAGTTTGCCGAACCTTAAGTATAAGTAACAAACCTACTTCAGAGACAAGACGCCAAAACTCAGTACTCTTACGAAGAGTTCTGCTAAGAATCAAACATGTTGACTGGAACTATAAAGTTGATATCCATAAGAAATTATGTTTAAAAAACTTCAAGTTACAACTTTTAACTTCAAATTTCGGAATAAATTATTTCATGATCTCAAAACTGTTGTAGTTAAGGGTTAGAAAATTTATATTGGGTTCGACAAGTGAACGTGTACTTCTTTCTCTGCCAACGGGCGGGCTTAGGAATAAAGAGGGCCAGGGAACCCTAGCAATGCAGAGCGCATGCTTCCAACACGCGAGGCGTGGAAGGCATAGTACGGGTAGTAATGTGCCCCAGGGCTCAGTTACAATTTTAGGAGGCTATCTAGCGTTACTTATATTCGCCCATTGTCAAACTCAATGACTGCATTATAGCGGACAAGTATTTCGTTATCCGATGTGATGAAGTCTTTGTGGTTTCTGGCTTAGGCATCAGACTTCATCACATCGATCTGGCATATGCTCTGTGGTTTCTGGCATATGGTTCAGAATTCTGCATTATCCTTAGATGATTGATAATCTGCTCCTACAAACTTCCGAAAAGAAAAGTGTTGAAAAATTATCAGGTGACTTCTCCAGATTTTAACATTAGAGAATTATTAAGGTGAAAGATGAAGCCGGGACCGAGAATCAGATTTCTAATTTCATCTAGCTGTATCAAAAGGTTTTGTTATTCGGCTGTGGAAACTATTTCTTCAATCTCTGTAGGGATCTGTTCCGTGTCAAGCTCAAGCTGCCATCTAATCACGCTTTGAAATTTTCACAATTCTCTAGTTTACTTTCTAGTACTTTTCTATGGCTTTTCTAGTTGTACTTTAAGTACGTTTCACAGCAAGAATCAGCCCGCGAAACCTGCATAAACCGGCGTTCGATTACAAGTATCACCTTGAAACTTTATCCTACAATGACGGCTAAAAGTTTTTCTAGTAACTCATTGCAACATCCACCAAATGAGAAGTTTCTATTGTTAAGTTGGAGGTCTCTAAAGCGATTGTACTCATACTATCTCGCACTAAAAATCTCTTGATGGCTGCTCTAGTCGCTGCCAAGATAAAACTTTTAAAAATATGTTCATTTTGGTCGGGAACCACTGATCAACACTAATTTAAGTGATTTTTTGCAGTGATATCGGATGCTCAAAAAGAAGCTCCCGATCACGTTTTGCTTATAAGTCCCAGTAGCAGTTAGTGTACGAATCTCAAACAACGTCACCCTTGGACTCCCCGTCGCTCCTACATTTCACATCATAAAAGGAAATTGAATATAGTAGAGCCGTAATTTAAGAGTCTAGTTTTTTAATGCTCAAATTAGCCTGAAATTTTTTATACCACAGAGAGTAATTCATAAATTTGCGCTCTTCTTCATTATTTGACAAAGGGCTCAAATCGTACCAGATTTCTGACTGACTCGCATGTAACATAAGGTATTCGTGAATTCAGACTTTACATCGCAAGTCTTGAATCGAGACACAAACACAGCCATTGAAGCAAATACGGGCAATCACAGTTGACCATTTTATGTCCAGGTGACAACCAAACACCGGGACCGCTAGACTCCAACACCCCGAGACTGGAGGGGCAGCAGAACCATAGACGAGCTACACCCTGCGCTGGCCCCTTGATGGAAGACAAATCGGGCACAGACACTCCCAACTTCCAGACGCCGGTCAGTAATGAATTGTTTCTTCCTGCTTTGTCCTGTCGCGAGGAATGTTTTGGCTCTTTCCTGATGTTCTTCGTCCCGACTGGATAAACAGTGTTTAGACTTAAAATTGGACGAAATTTTAATATTTTCTCAGCTCACTGGGGCATGAATCCCTGTGCGAAACGAGGGCCGAGATACAAATAGTCATGCAAGTTGTCATGAAATATGATGCGTGGAGTTTCCTGCTCATTGTTCTGCTCATTCCCAAGGAATCGATCTCTTTGTTCTCGTGTACATGCCTCACTCAAGGGCATGGCCGCTGAGACTCAAAACTCTCTTGGGCTTTAGCTGCAGTCACCTCCGCTCGGTAACTACGAGCTTTGTGTCGGTGTTCTTGGGCACACGTTACTCATGTGCATACAGGCCCTATCGTTCCAAAAAACCATGACACTTACTGAACCTAAAAGCTATGTTTCTCTCATACTTTTAAATGGACGAAAACACTGAAGAGAGTGTTGTTCATAAAATTCCTTCTCAATAGTTATTATTTTCATCAAAATATCTGCTTAACCTGATATAGTTTGACACCATAGCGAGATGACTTCGATCCATACATTTGAATGCATGAAGATGTACTACAAACCTACTACCGTGAGAACATACCTGACAATCGTCATGAGTGGCATTTATGACACTCGTTTTTCAAGCATGTCAATGCAAAAGATAGCTTCAATAAAGGAATATACCCTTATACTTTCCTTTTAAATTACGAAGGTGACTGTTTATGGGAGAATACTTATCAGTTTTCTTGCCCCAAACGTATATAACATAGTTATGTAATGGTAAAAAATCATCCCACTCATCTAGAAACTCAGTAGCCGTCCCCAGCCCAGGCTGATCCTATATCCCAATTTACTGACTTAATAATCAACACGTCAGCTTTTTGTATCCTTTAATCATTTGTTCACGATGGGATCACATAATTGACAACCTAAGCCTAGTTAACTCTATTCAAAAGTACTTGAAAATATCAATTGCGCATGTCCAGAGAAAAAAAAATGAGAACATGGAAATGTCATGAGTTGGTATCATACCAGTAAACGACAAAATTTAACGATTCTTCCCAAGAAGTGACACAACATTCACAGAGAAGCAGCACCGATTCAAATGCGCACAAGACAACATTAATTCCAGAGCTGATGAACGGTGCGTGTGGGAACTCTTCCCACACGGATTAGGTTTGCATTAGGTACCACACGCATTAGGTTTGCATTAGGTACCACACGCATTAGTTACGTCGAGGCTTGCATTAGACGTACCTCGAAGTCATGACAGCTCTCCTTGCCGTGTACCTACGAACCGTTACCGTGTCCTTCGTTGATCAGGAGAGCGTGCGACGTCGTATGAAGGTCCCGCTGCTGGCAGAGTCCAATGCCGAATACGAATGTTGCCACTGTTCTAAGGTACATTAAATCAAATCAAAGTCCCTTTTCGTACATCCCTTGTGACGTTTCCTATAAAACTTCTAGTTATGTCTTCTACTTAATTTTTGTAGTGCTTTTCTGTCTGACTTAATATTATGCGTTCTCTAAACTGAAATTTTTGTTATACCTTGGGTTCCAGTTGATGTTGCTCTGTAATACGTGTTTGTATAGTCATTCAGTGTGAAGGACTGAGTCTGTCGTACTAATATACTCGGCTTTCATGAGACGAGTATTCTGACTATTTGAAAGGAGCTGCTCCTGTGATGAAAGGAATATCGGCTAGCATCTCGAGCAGTCCTTGGTTCAATTCGTCGGTGAGCCGAGTGTTGAAAGAAATGCTTCCCCCAAGTTGATGTCCTTTAATTAAGCTAGCTACCCTCGTACACACGAGCCATTCTAAATCTGTCACAGCTTGTCAGTGAAATCATTGCAACACCTGAATAAGATTAGGGTTGCGCTAGGGACGAAAAAACAGTCGTGTTATCTCTAATCAGGGCGTGGACATCTGAAGATTGAAATCCACCGTCATACTCAATCCTATGTGCCATATGCCCAGTTGAACGTAAGCACGAACGTGAGTTTCAGGGTCAAATTTTCTGAATCAAGCAGGAAAAGATTTGGACTTACTACTTCTCTAGCCGCCGAACTGACGAGACAACTCCTAGACTTGTAACATCTGCTGGTAATCTAGAAGGACGCTTTTGCTTCTCGACTAAAATTATACTCCGCAATTCATCGATCAATTTTTGCCTGCTAAATTGTACCATTGAACGCTACCTCCGTTAACTTCAGTAGCGAATTTATCTAAGCCTGTTTTCTCACTATTCCTTTACCCATCTTTTTAAGTTGCACCCAGACCTTTGTAGAAATTTAGAGCTTAGTGTTCTCGAACGCTTCTTTAGATATTCATGTTTGAATTTTTTGTGTTTCTACTACGTACGTAAATGAGATACGAACAATTCAAGGCAAACCCAGCTAGCTCACCAATACAGATTGCATAGCCATCTTACGCTAAGAACAAAATTCTGAAAATTCTTCACTAGTCTTGGTACCTGCTGAATTGAAACTTCCGATTCACCAGAATAATGTGACAGGCTTCCGTGATTATTTGCGTACAATATTAGAAATTTTAGAGGCTTTCATGTAATATCATGAAACGTCTCCGTAGAGCAAGCTTTCATGATGATTGGAGTTCTTGGATATCAGGATCGCTCGCCCCGCACCAAGTTTTGGAAACAATTTTTAGAATTCCTTCTGGATTGGCAGTCTCCCATGCGGCATTCGTTGCCAGTAGATAAGAGAATCTTCACCGTGAAAAAGTATTAACTGCATCACTGAGCGTCGAGGCAAGTATACGACCTGACAAGCCAGGCAAGAAATGGCCAGTGCAGCACTTACGGTAATGAAATCTCACGCAGGACAGACCCCACTTGCGGCAATTGAGACAAGGCCATTTCCTCGCCGTCCCTCTCCATGAAACTCTACGGTGCGATCCTCCCGTTTTGGAGAGGCCTCTCGTGTCACGAACTAGGAAAAAGGGAGGGGTGGGGGGGAAGGGTGTTGGTGTTCACATGAACGTACGCTTGCCTGTTTGCAAATTTGGTCACCCTTGGTCACCCAATCATTCACCCTTGGGTGAATGATTTTTTTTCTTTACATTACATTATATTAATCAAGAAGTAGTAGTAGTAGTACTTGTAGGAAAAGGGTTAATAGTACTTCAGTAGCAAAGCCTAAATTGCGCTGAAAGTCTCAGCTTGTACACAAAAAAGTTCAACAGTGTTTATTTATGACGTAACAACAAGGTGATACTCTGTATTTAGATTGAAAAAACAGAAACGTGGCAGTCACCATGCGTAATCAACCAAGTTTCTCGGGTCATCATTGTTATTACTTTCCCTCCCAATCAAGTCACCGTCAGTTCAAGGTCCAGAGAGTGAGTCGGAGATCATCCATATCATGTAAACAAAGCTGTGAAGTTGTCGGAGTGTGAAAGAAGCAATGAAAAAAATTATACTCCTAAATAACACTTATTCATACGAGTTTCTCTTATGAAAGGAGAAATGACATTCTAAATTTGTCTGATGAATGTAAAGTAATTATGAAAAAAGAACACAACGCCATGGGATAAAAGAATATTTTTCGCTTATTTTGAAGGGCCATGAATTCGAAATAAACGCATTCATGGGATCCGATATTTATGAACCTACAATACTCGACAAGGAACAGTATTAAACTGTTCTCCTTGTCTACGAAACAGCTCTCATCCGCCTACTTAGCTAGGCACTCATAGTTCTCTGACCCTGATCAACGGAATTTGCGATTGTTTTGTTTTTATTCAGAATCGGTAAAATACTTTTGTTGGCCTTTGCATTTGACAATTTGGATACCGTTAAAATGCATTAAGCCCAACAATCTTTCATAATTGCATTTTCAGTCATTTCAATCATGGCTTTGTATCAGTTGGGTTGTACGAAAAACCCGATACTGACTATCGTTGAGTTCGTGTTTGTGTTCATTGATGGTGCATATTGATGGTGCACCTGCAGTGCGCCCCTGCCTGTCGGGACCACTCATTCCGCTTCTTTTCACTCGTTTTCCTTGTGAAAGGCGTTCCCGGAATTAAATATAGTTGGAAAGGCAAGTAATTGCTCACTTGAAAATTCATTTCTTATTAAACGTTTAGCAAGCCAACATACTTCAAACTTTATTGGAACACAAATTTAGAACACAGAGTAAAAGGGGAAAACAATCTATGGAACTGTCCAAGTAAACTTCTTTATATACAATAAAATCATAAATGGCATGGGACCAAAAGATTCAATCATTTCTGTAAAATAACTTTCACACGAAAAATAACATTTTTCCCTTATTATCGTATCTGAAACACTTGTAGAACATTCCAGATGTTTTAAACAGGAAAATCAAGTTAGTTTAGAATGAAATTAGACTGCTAATAACTGATGAGCCGTCGCCACCTAAAGAACATCATATCGAAAGTCAAAGAAGTTTATGAATATCTACGGAAGCGAATAGTTTAGTTCCATTCTCGGGGAATATTGTACCGAGAGATTTATACTCATGTTAATGTGTCATACTCTACCGTTGGTTTAATTATTTGTATGTTTAAGGAATTTGACTTAATTGTTAACATGCCAAAGTCAGGAGCATCAAGAAAATTGATCTTTGGCCTCGTTGATTTTTGATGAGGTAGATTAAAAATAAACCCATGATAACATGCAAGGAGATAAAAACTGATCTGGAGCCCCTGGGATAGAAGTGAGTGAAAGAACCCTCAGTAAAGCACTTCACTGCAAAAGAATGAAATGTTTCACAACCTCGAAAAGCTCCCATGCTGTGCTGCTCAAAAACCATGTTGCAAGTAGTCCAAGTATTGCAAAAGAACATTTGAAGAAAGGGCATGCATTTTTAAAAACTGTTATTTGATCTGACGAAATCAAGATTGAATTGTTTGACCGTAACTCTGCTCGTCATGTGTGACGGCTGCAAGGAACAGCCTGTGAGAGGCATAGCACCATCCCAACTGTGATGGTGCTACGAAAGTAGTGATCGGGTAGCTTGGGGTTCTTTCACACACACACACACACACAGGGCACTTGTGTACTTCATATAATTTGTGAGAAATTAGATGGGGCCATGTACCGTCAGATATTGGAGAAGAGTCTCGTTCCGAGTGCGAAGCGTTCATTCCAAAACTGCAAAAGCCCATTCCACCCAGATAACGACCCTAACACAGAGCAAAATTTACTTCCGAATGGTTTATGAAGAACGAAATTAATGTTCTCTTGTGGATAAGTTGATTTCCGGACCTCAGTCCCATTAAACATCTTTGGGTAACTGTTCATCAGAGAACTCCAATGAATCTTAAAAAACTGAAGAAAATATGCGTTGGTTGAATGGGCTCATATACTACCACAAGCTTGCAAACGCTAAATTTCACAATTTGAAAACCGTCTCCGAGCAGTAATGGCTAACAAAAATTTCGCAACTAAACATCAATTAAACATATGCAACTGTTTTGGTTGAATACTATTGTCCTGCGTTACATGTATTTTTTTGTAAACAGGAGACCATATTCCTATGAAAGGAAAATTTTATTTAACATTTTCACTCTACGTTGTGAAATGCACAGGGGCTTGACAAAATAATAGAAACCCCTTACATTTTGAAATCATAATGTTTTAACATGTTATAAACAATCAAAACTTGACATATTTTAATGGTTTATTGTTTGTTATTGTTGCTATATGAGATGTTATTGAAATTAACTGTTTCACAGATATCTAAAGAAATTTGGTCATAACCTCATATAAATGGCAGACTTCACTGATTTTCAACGAGGCCAAATTGTTGGTGCTCGTATGGCAGGTGCTAGTGTAACAAAAACTGTTCGAATGCTTGACGTTTCATGAGGTACCGTCTCAGAAGTAATGACTGTCTTTGAAAGAGAAGGAAAAACCTCCTCAGTAAAGCACAGATCCGGCCGGAAATCGAAGCTGTCTGAGAGAGATCGGAAGACCACGGCTCTTAAAATCACTGCAGACCTCAATGAACACCTACAGAACCCAGTTCCCACAAAAATTGTTCGTCGGGAACTGCACAAATCTGGATTCTACGGAAGAGCTGCAATTAGAAAACCTCTGATGTCAAAGACAAATGTTTCGAAGCGTTTAGAGTGGCCCATCCATACAGTTAGAATTGTTAAAGAATGGCACAAGAAACATTCTAACGAAGTTGAGCGTCTCATCTGGCCACCACAATCCCTAGACCTCAACATTATTGAGAATTTATGGTCTATTTTAGAGATTCAAGTAAGAAGTCGATTTCCGCCGCCATCGTCTCTAAAACAACAGGGGGGTGTTTTAACTAAAGAATGAGCAAAAATTCCTTTGGAAGTAATTCACAATTTGTATGAATCAATACCTCGGAGAATTTAGGCTGCAATTGCCTCAAAAGGTGGACCTACACCATGTTAAAATATATATTGTTGATTTTCCAAGGTATTTCCATTATTTTGTCCAATCCCTGTATATTCTGCTCGAGTTCCACGATTGTCGGCTCGCTAGATGTTTAATTAAGAAATGAAATCTCTTGAGTGTAATTACTTTTGTGCCCTCACTGAGCTATTTTCCCTGACATTTGAAATCCTTTCTTTACTCACTCATCACAAGAGAACTCGTGATGCCCGTACAATTTTTTCACGACAGTGATATTTTGACCTGATTTAAGAGAGCAAAAGTAAATACAACACGTTAAATACAATGATCATTCTCTTTTTTACTTCTTTACTTGCAGAGGAATGCTGCACATTTATTTGACCATGAGAACTTCCCAAATTTGAATCAGGCCCAAGCATAGATGCAGATATGGCGTGCAGCCAGTTGTAGTCTCCTTGTCTTGGACGCTTTAAAAGTGCTGTGTGACCACTGGTCCCATCCCTCTTGTCAGTTCTATATGTATATGTACTGATCCTTGCCGTTTTGCCAGGTGTCCCCTCACCCTTCCTTTGTTGTCACGTGCCCACTGATCCTTCCCGTTTTGTCAGGTGTCCACTGATCCCTCTCCTCTTGCCAGGTACTCACTAGTCCCTCCCCTCTTGTCAGTTGTATACTGATCCTTCCCGTTTTGCCAAGTGTCCACTGATCCTTCCCCTGTGTTCAGATGCCCACTGGTTCCTCCCCTCTTGTCAGGTGCCCATTGGTCCCTCCCCTCTTGTCAGGTGCCCACAGGTCCCTCCCCTTCGTCAGGTGCCCATTAGTCCCTCCCCTCTTGTCAGGTGCTCCCTGGTCCCTCCCCTTCGTCAGGTGCCCACTGATATTTCCCTGTTTGCTTAGGAGATGTCAGCCCCTCCCTCTCCCATGGCAGCCAAACTTGTAAATGGGTCGGACTTCAATAGAGGCACTCAACATTCCCCATTAAGTCCACGCTTGTTGAACAAGGTAGGCATCAGACCAAGGGGTCCACTCGTGTTTTGGAATGCTGTATAGCTCAGTAGAATGCAGCGTGTTCTGGCCCGCTCGGTCTTGTGTTGCTTTCTTTGTTACGTAGAAGCCAAGCTCGTAACGCTCAACTGTGATGATATTTTCCCTGTTCAGGAAGACGTTTTTGTGTGAATGTTTAAAGGCGACTATTGAACTCGGCCTACTCAGCGTAGCTTCAAGATCAGCTAGTGTGCTGCTCCTGTTCATTCCTGCAGTTTCTTTGCTTGCTCAACATAACGTACATTGGAAAACTGTGCTCGTCAATAATCTTAGTTTTAATCTTGCTGAGATCTTGGTCTTCTCTCGCTACTGTGTCCGAGAGCAAGCGTGTAGTGTACAGCGTAGGAGCGCACCCTCAGCTTTAGATAAGTTCCTCGCTAACTACAGTCAAATATTAAGAACTCGCCGCTTCCGATTTTTTGATGAAATTGTGCATGTCAAATTTACGTCCGTGCCGCTAATTATGGTCATTAAAAATTTTTTTGCATAATATTATAACTGAAAATTTGCAATGCAGTGATTAGTTTTTGAGCAGTGAAATATACCGTTGAACCAAACATTATATTGAGAATGCAAAATTTGACGTGTTTATTCACATGCAAGACTCTAGTCTTAACATAAAAAGTGTTGTGGAAATATGATTAGATATGTTAACCGCGAGTGAACTTTTCATTAACATCAATTTGCACATTATCATCTCATCCATTGAGAAAATCCCTGACCAAAAACGTTACGTGAAGTATTTTCTCACGAAAATAAACGGTTCCCGATTTTCGTTCATTCTTCAAAAAATCAAGGTTTCACCTTTTCATACACAGGATTACTTAACACCTGTTATGATGCAACACGTCAACTTTTTACCGCTTCATCAATCCAAAGTATCATCTTTAGTGAGAATTGCATCGAGCGATAACTGAAATACATCGCGAATTAAAAAGACTCGTTAGTAATTTTGTTGCTCGCATTGGAGCTAGCAGTTGTCGGACCTGTACTCTACGAGCTTGGCTAAACTCGTCAAAACTTCAACTTAAAACAGTTCAGTCATCCTTTCTTGACTTTTTTCGGTGTGAACCGACTGTTTTCTAGTGAACTCGCACTTCTAGAGTAAATGAAAAGACCGTCTGAAAATTACACATTTTTGCCAGAAAACGTGCCCAAGGAGTTGAACCATGGTCTTGTTACCCGCATTAATCAAATAATTTTCTTTGTTCGTCACAAAATTTTTGAACAATTTTGATCAGTCGCTAGCCAAATGGTCGTTAGAGTAATTATACAAACAACTAGTAGACGCACCCGCCAAAAATGGTGGGACAAATGAAGTTAAATTTTTAAGATGTCCTCTTATTTACGGTAACTTTGACATGAAATAATGTTATTTTCAGTTTCACTAATACGGATTACCTTAGCTGACAGTCTCGTTATATCCCTGTGTGGCAATACACAGTTGTTGCTTGCTCGGTTGGTTGGTCCGTTTCTCTGTCACGCTCGCAAAGATTTAGATAGGAGAAAATTCCCGGGTCCGTATTCCTAAACTAACAGCGAGACTGTCAGATAAGGCAGTCCATCCTAGGGATACTGAAAATACTATTTCATGTCAGAGTTACCGTAAATAAGAGGGCCCCTTAAGAATTGAATATCATTTGACCCACCATTTTTGGCGGGGTGCGTGTATTAGTTAGTTTAAGAATACGACCTCGGGAATTTTCCCCTATCTAAAACCTCAAAAGCGTGGCAGACGGACCAACCAACCAAGCAACAATTGTGTATTAGTATATAAGGGGATGAATAAAAATTGGTCTCTGAAATTATTCACAAACAGTGGATTTCTATATCATGAATGCACACATCTATGCAGTTCACTAGAATGCCTCAGGGATTTAAGAACAGTCTTGCTGTTTTCCAAAGAAGGATGTACTTGGTTTTGGAAGGCCTTATGCCTGTAAACTCACCAGAATATTTACACGGGTTTCGTAGCGTTCTAACACACTCGTCTCATGACAACACATGCTCTCCAGACTGGCGCTGTGTTCGCCAGACTCCTCATATGTCTCTGAAACATTCATACATCACAAATAACGTGCATCGAAAAGTGATGCAGTCAAAAAGAAACGACACTACTGAATCAGACTAAAAAGAGACTTCACCAGTGGACTCAATGGCGGCATGGTAGTCAAGTACTCAACAGTAGCAGCTGCCTCCCGCAGGGATGGTGCCTCTTATCTGTGCCTCTTATCTGTGTCACTCGCCTCTCCGACATACCACGGGCCGAACCATATGCCCCCGACTGACTCTACTCGGCATCAATGCTGCACAATACGTGATCAATACAGACGTGACAGGCGTCTCATGCCATCTCTATGGAAATTTTAGACGCAAAAGTCTTCTTGTTTTATCAGGCATACGCTTTCATATGAGTCCAATTATTGAGTTGCTTCAATTCATTTCATTGAGCTGCTTCTAACTCTGCATTTAAACAATCTCCTTCTGTAGACTTCCTTAGTCGGTAATTATGATTTTAGCCTAGATGCAGTGCTCTAGCGAAAAGCCCTCTTTCCATTGAATTCACTTTTTTTGTATTGCCGTTATGTACCTTAGAAATTTGTACGGCTGCTTTCTCGCAGATAATTGCCCTTATGTTTGAATGTTTATACCTGCCTAATGCCTGCAAGGTAACAAATCGCAACTAAATACCTCCATTATTATATCATGATCTACAAAGGAAGCCTGCTGCGTAGACTTCTCTCCTTTACTATAATTTTCTGCAATTATTACTTCTGCGTGGCAGCCTTCTCTGCCCTAATATCCTACATTGG
>VOMN01116039.1:0-20251 GCA_014899125.1 Orchestia grillus
CGATGTGGGTGGTGGAAGCTTTAAACAATTTCTGTAAAGTAAATGTTTAAATAAATTATTTGTGGGCAATTTTATTTTCAAATTTCCTCTCTTCAAACATCAAACAACCAATACCTCAAAAACTGAAATTTTGTTCGCGAAGTTAGATAGAAGCATAAGTGTTTAGTTTCCCACTTTCTGGTAGGTGTGAAATGTTGTACCATTTTTTCCCTAACACCCAGTGAAAATCACCGCTGGCTGTGAAATCCAGTATTGTTCGCAAATACCTTATGGTTTATAACAACAGATTCTAAATCGTATTGCCAGGGATTTAGAAATTACTTGGGAATTAACACTGGTTGAATACTGTCTTGCTGTTAAATACTGAACAAGAAAAACTATGCAGACTTTGAATTGAGTGAAGAGTTCCATTCAGATAATATTATTGAGAGATCCCACGGGCAGCACTGCTTTAACGAAGTTGAATGCGAAATACCAGCGCAATGAAAGAAACTATGGTTTGAACGACAGTTAAATGCTCAACAAAGACGTCAACCATGACTAAATAACCTAATTATCTGCACAGAAACCTTCGTTCGTCCCCTATAAGTAGGGCTCAATCAGATGTGCGTGACTCAAACCAGTCATTCAGATGGTGACTGAGGGCCGTCAGTCTGCAAATGAGCTAATTTCGTAGAGCTCGTGCGCAGGGTTTTGTCGTAAGGTTCTGCCCGACGTCAGCTTTGGAAACAGTTATATCTCACCGCGAACAGAATTTCCAGCAATAAATGTTGTTCAAGGGCTCAGAGGTTTGAATAGTCTTGGCTTTATTCATTTCACTGCAATTTGGAACAATTTGAAAAAGTTTCTGTCTGTTTTAAACTGTGCATTGCAAAAGTGTTACATGGAATACTGCAGACATTTTCGAGTGGGTTAAAAGTTAGTCATGAATATTTCACTGTTTGAGTTTTCGAGAGCATGTACTTCGTCTTAATCCAACCAATGTTGTTTCAGATCTGTGGCTAAGAGAGATCTCTAATCTATATTTTAAATATATTTTACGAGTGACGAAAGACACTGGAATGAGGTCAAGCTACATCGAGTGCGGTCGAAATTAGGTTCGCTAAGGTCACATGTGTGAAGCCAGTGCGACAGCGCAGTAATTTTATATTGCGGGCAGAGCACGACAATCATGAGATGCTTACTGTGAGTGGATCGTCAGGCGGGAGGAGAGCAAGAAGGTCTGAGGCGCTCCTTGCCGGCGTCAGCAACACGACCTCACGCCTGACTCGTCTCGGAGCTTGAAAATGTTCAATCTTAACTTCATTGATTAACTTACAACTTCACTTGTATGATTTGGAAGAGACTTCATGGAACAAGAAAAAAACAAGTTACAAACTCTGTGAATTCACGGTTATAAAAATTAAAGACATATTTAAAAAAAAAACAAGGTATGCGTTCACTTTAAAGTTTCAGAGCCGAGGCTTATAATGTTCAAATTGTTTTCAAAATTTTATCGCACAATGCCTCCCTTAATTTTTTGGTTTGATGCCTTCTGTTCTTATTGTTTTAAAAGCTTACAACGCTGAAGGAAACAATGGGATAATTTTTAAACAGGTAAAAATACCTGAGGACTATTTCAGTGCAAAATTTACTTTATATCACAGCCCATACATGACCGCCCATCTGCGAGGCAATCTACGCGCTATTAAGTCATCCAATTCACTCAGGGTCATTAAACCTCGGCCACCTTTTGTAATTCCGAAGTAACCTCATTTCCCAGCTCGGTCCGACTTCGATCGACGGCGCTCTTGTTGTTAGTTGTAGTGAGTGCAACCATCAAATTTTAATTACGAAGTCAGCGTAACTCTAAAATACTCTCATAGAATTATGCACTCAAACTTAAATGGTAATTGTACTAATGATAATCTTCATCATTATCAATTCGTGATAATGATAGTACAATGCCCAAGTTCAAATATTGCTCGACCTAGGAAATAACCAAAACAAAATTTCAAGTTTTGTCTGTATTTGGCTCTGATAAGTAATATAAAATTATCATTCATATCCGAGTTGAATTTAACTTAAAATTCATTGGTTTGCATAAATTTTGTCCTCCCAACATTTCTTAAATGTCTCTGAACTAAGGAACGTTCACTTGAAATACTTTTCATTTATCCTTTTCAACTCCTTTCCTGTAAATACAATTATCGTCCTGTTACAAAATCAACGAGACCGATACAACTTCATAGTTTAATTCATCCAGAACCGAGCGTAACACTTATAAAAAAGGAAAAAAATTTACAGATCAAATACATAAAATTAAATATGGAATCATATAAGCCAAACTCTGAGCAGTATTACTTTCGATCGGTGTGTGAGTAGTTTTTGATTATTTTTTCTAAAGACTTTTGATTATCAAATTCATTATTGACATGTTTGCCAGATGTTGTCTCCTCTCTACATCGGACTCCTAATCGTGATAAAAAAATGTGTTACTGGAAGTTTTGAAACCTTCGTATAATATCGAAAACTTATATTATGTCTCTAAAAAATTTCACTGTAGAACCTAAGCACACAAGCTTTCTCAAAGGCTGATAAGTCCTTCTTATCTGACCTCTTGAATTATGAAATAATTTCCTCGAGTGCTAAAGCATCGATAAAAACTGTGTGGGTTTCGATGAACCTCTTTCATTTTGTTCAATATAATTGGGCGAGGTTCGGAGAAGATCATCACTCATGTCAAGGTTAACCAACCAATAGTCTTTCTCAGGTCAGCCTATGGCATTCCTTAGAGGACACGCTTGTCTGGTGGAGATCTCTGATGCTTATCATCGCTGTGATAAATCTACTGTGTAATCTTTATGGGTGTAACGACTATGAATTTGTACTGCCTGTGGTGATAAACCTACTCTGTTATTTTTATATACATATTTGTATACAATTGCACTGCTATTACTGAACAACGCAGCGTGGACTTGGTAGCGAAGCCATCAAGTGTGATTTAATATATAAGGTTTATGTGTGTACTTCGCCATTCACAATAGCTTGGGTGTTTATAATGAACGTAATTGTTAGCATGAGCCTCTGTAATGTACATCTGCAGCTCACGACAAGACATTACTTTTTTTTCTCACAGGAGTGGATGGGCTTCCAAGTAATTTCGTCAAGGTAACTCCCTCTCTCTCTTGGGCTCGAAACCCTTCTCTCATTTAGCGGAGATTGATGCACCTCAAGATACATCCTAAGATCTTAAAAATGTGTGATGAATTTTTAAGCAGTAAAATTATGAATGACTCTATCGACTGATAGTGAAGCATTAAGGTTCCTTTCAGGTTTTCCTGTGAGCTATCATTTTAAGAAGTACGTGGTTCTACATACATTTCTTCCATGCAGAAGCTTAAAGCAGATTGCGCTTGGGTTTTTTCACAGCATGCCGAGCTTCACTATATGAGTCAACGAGAGCATTCATCACCGCTTATCAACCGTCGTAAGAGTAAAAATGTTCTTAAAATTACACAGCATTAATCCGTGGGAGTTACACAAGAAGAAGAAGCACGTACCCAGAATTTTTGAGCAAGCCCACGGTTCGTGGCTGGAGGTCGTGATCATCTCCAGACAAGCAGGAGTCAAAGCGGTCATTTTTAAGTCCTGAGCAGCAGCAGCAGCAACAACGGCCTCTCCGGTGTTTGGCAGATCGTGCCTGTCTCTGTAGCCTGAATACGCCTCGGCTTTTCTTATTTTTTGCAGCTTCGCAATCAAAGCTCAGAAGCCTTCTTTGTAGGACAGGGTGAGTGCGTGCCTCTGGGTCTGGTCGCATTGTGAGAAAATTTTCAGTACTTTTACAGAGCCCTCGCAAAGTCGAAGATCTGAAGTTTCTGCTGTTGTACAAGGGCAAGCGTGCCTGAAAGCTTGGTGAAACTTTGAGAAAATAATTAAGACATTTTCTCGGTGTATGAGAGTGGGATATGTCTTCTCAAATTTCTTTCTGCTTCCTTCACCGGATTTACTCAACTTAAGCCCTGTGTCGTTGCTGCCTCTCTACGAGTATGACGTTGCCTGCCACTCTACAAATATGAAATAGCAATATCGAACCCATAGATGTAAAAACGTAAGTTCCAGTTCAACCCCAGCTGTCTTTGTTCACCGATTCCTATCTCCAATCGCGGATATACACCTTTAAGAGCTTAACATTTCAAGAATGCCTTAAAAGTATCCAGATTACCCAATAAAAATTCCGCTGACGATTTTATTCTTAGATGACCACTCAGAAAATTTACTGCTACTAAATAATGATTTTGGAAGCTTGAAACTGTCAATTAGGCGGAAAAAAAACTTTTAGCTTAACTTTCTATTAACTCTATAAACTAGATGGTAAAATTTGTAATCAGGTAACTATCAGACTTTGACTTTTAGTCTAAATTTTGCATCAGCTCTTCTCGATCTACAGAGCTTTAAATTCAGAGCCTCGGGAATGGTAAATTCGACAGGAATTCTATTCGATACAGCTCTCCTTCGTGCTCCGACAAAAGCAACCGAATTTACCATTGTTTATTTTTGAAAATGGATAGGCGTTTTCAGTGAAGCTGCTCTTCATCGTGTCCTTGGAAGTCAATTGTTAAAAAACAAACCATGTTAACCAAAATACTGTTATATCGTATTTTATTATACATGCTCTGGAGTCATCTATTCATAAACAAGCTATGTTAACCAAGATACCGTCATGTCGTATTCTATTAAATAAAAATTTAGCTTCCTTTATATTACATTGAATTACGATACGACATTCAGTATCCTATCTACGACACCGCCGCATATCAGTGCCATTTGCAGTAATGTTCTCTATGGTGGCACCTGAAAAGTGCTACCGAAAAAAACATAAGTGTAAATATTCACATGATGACTATTATTATAATATTAGAGTTTACAAGGGCCTTCTTGCTGACACGACCCCTCAGAGAAAGGCAAACCTCTTAGGATAGGCAATGGGTTAGGTTAGGTTTATCTGCTGAATTCTGTGGGGACTAGGGTCCCCATGTGCACTGTTAGGCTACTTCAACTATGAATAGGCCGTCGGGAGTTCTATCATTCGTGCCCACTTTCCTTTTTTTCAGTTTTCACATCTTCTTCTCTACCACTTCATTGTCGTATCTTCCTCTTCTTTCATAGCTTGATGTTTCTACGTGCAAGGAATCCTAAGTGAAAATACATCTTGTCCATAGATTCCCCGTTTTTGACAGTCGCTTCTAAATGGTCTCTTCACTTTCAGCGCGATATAATCAGAGCCACTGAAGCGCAGCAATGCGTACTACTACTAGCACTCTTGCTGATAAGCAGCTATTTCCGGCGGTTTCTTTTGATGCACATTAAAGTCAGTGTGATGGCTATAGTGTGTCGACGGTCATGCATTTCTTTTCAAGGAATTCAAACGAGCATTTGGCCTCGCATCTTCCTACGCAACTCAATCATGTGGAAGAAGGTGACCCAGATCATTTTGAGTGACTTCAGTGCACATACGGCCACAGCTCCCGACGCTGCAACGAGGGTCAAGAGGAGAAAATACAAGACACATTCATTTTAAGGGGCTTAGTTAATATGAATTTAGATGCTTAATTTCTAAAGTGAGCTCTAAGATGGACAGGCTTTCAACATTCCAATTTTAGAGCGTAGCTCATCGAACATTCAATCTCAGTTTAATCTCTTGAAGCTTAAATAACAGGAAGAAGAGCACGAGGACGCGTTTGAATATTAAAGTCGTCCAGTGTCACTCCCGAGCAAACATCCGCCTCAACTTGGTTCACAAGTACGTGAGTGATTTCAACTAGGCAAGGATGTAAATTTCACGCGATGCTTCCGAAACAAATATTTGGTGACTGCCTTTTGTGGCTACGGGAGTCATCCGTAAGATTTTTTTTCAAATTGAGGCTCCCGTGCAAAAATGGCCGGTATCGTCTTCCATTGTGGTGATTGGAGGACAAACTCTGCTTGGCTAAATGTTAGTGTGGTTGACTGAGCGTCTTTGCAGAGTCATCGGCCGATTTTTCTGTTTTTGACGCAAGTTTGAATTTGCCGCAGAGATTCGCATCACGGCCCTGGCCAAATATTGGACGAGCGCTGATAGAATCGCGATGGAGCGTGTGCGCGATGAGCCATAAAGCTCTCTCGGCCAATCATCAGCTGAGCTCTGCGTGTTTTGAAATGAGCTCGGTAATTCATACCCAACACGAGAACATTGACCTATCAGCAGCACATTACCTAATAATGCGCTAGGTCATCTCTGTCACCTTCTAATGTCTTATCAATTTTGCTGTTGTGTTTCTTCCCAACGCTCTGAGCCCATTGCAGCTCCTTCCCCGCTCTCTCGCCCTTCTGACACCTCCTCCTCTTCTTCCTCAGTGGCGACTTGAATCAAAGGGATTGAAAAATCAAGAAAAACTTAGGCTTTGAGAGAAATATATTTCTCAAAGGTCATCGTCTGCAAGTTAAAATAGAGCTGAACAAAATCTAAATAGCTCTTTTTTTTTAGCTGTCACATGGCCTTTATTTGCGTAGATCATTTCCAATTGTTCAATAATTTTATTAGAAAATACAAATCTATAATAGATAATGTTAATTACTCGTAAGACGTTTCTTATCGATTGTTTGGAATTTAATACTTAGAGTGAAAAGGTAATTCTATCCGAATTATTCTTTATAATTTTAGTCTCAAAAGTAGTGGGGAAAAAAACGAACACATATTGATTATTTTTTTGCTATTTTCATATGGCACTTATTATTTGCTTTCTAATTATTACCCTCAACCTAATATGATGCTAGGCTCATGGTACACATCCGAAGAGCATCGTGAACTTCCTCAACTAATATTACAATCGACGGAAATCACCCTTGTCTCAACCAAAGTACACTAAGGAGAGAGACAGAGAGAAATGGAACCCTGCTCATTCAGCTGTCAAGTAAATTTTACAGCCATCGAGTCCCGTCTACGCTAAGCTATCGCATTATATCGTGCAGGAGCCTGGCTCTGGAATTTTATCGCACAGGAACATCCCACTTCGAGCCTTCGTAAGCAGCTCGTGAACGAGAAACGTTTAGTTTTCCTAAAGAGACCATGCGTCCTTGCGTACCATGCAAGGATTTCAAAGCTTTCTCTTGTGCACCATTTATGTCTTTACTCATTTCCCATCCATGCGGTAGTTCTTGCCAGTATTTAGATTACTCTCGATGTACAAATAAAGGCACACATATCGTTCATTCTCTGGACTTTGCTCGCTTCTTTTGGAGCTTGGGCACCTGCTCCACTTTTGAGGAATTGAATTTCAGGCATGTACCTATGAGATGGTCTTTTGAATGATCTTTCACTGGAAGTTTTTCTTCCCACGTAGCGATAGTTTCACCAATGTTAGAAATATTAGTATGAAGATATCACAACTGACTTAACTACGTAGACTGCAATAGATCCTCAAACAGCTAGGTCTGCAAAATTATTAATGGTGCAAAAAGTAGTTTGCAGCTCATCTAATGCTCTAACATTCATTCATTTTCTGCGCATCTCAGTCGGGAAAGATTCAAGTCCTCCGTTAAAAAATGAAGTACAGTCGCTCTTAAAAAGTCTTAATCCAAAAAAAGGAAGACTAAGAAAAATTCGTGGTAGAGAGCCTTGCTTCATTCGAAACAATAAAGTCTATGAGGTTAACACAATTACCTTGCCCGCTAAATTATACGCCAAATTAACCATTAAGGTTCTTGCTTCAGTAGATCAAACGCAGCCATCAATTTTGCAGTGGCAGGCACCCATCAGAGGACCATCTCCCAGACAAATGATGAATGCAGTGTAGGCAGAATTAGGATGAGTGTTGACTCACTCCGAGGCCGCCGCTGCTGCTGTAGCTGTAGGCTCTGCATGGCCGCGCGCTGGAAGGCTCCGCAGGAGCAGTGTTCAGATGTCTACTTTGATTGCGACAGCTGTTGGTATTTCAAGTTAATTGAATCGTAAAAGACTAATCTTATGAAAGCAACACTTCCAGATCAACTTAGACTTGCGTACTGACTGCGAAGCAGCTTTTGAGCAGTCGCGATCGATGCAGCCATGTCTCGTGTTGCAGATAATTCGCAGTCCCGAGACCTCGGAGGACGTGTACCTTCTTTTCGAAAAGGCTGATGCCAATATGGATTTTAATACTCGATCTTTGACGTGTGCAGGGCTTAGAATAATCCTATGGTATCTTTGAAGTGAGTCGTATGAGCAGGCAGAGCTAACCTTGGCCAACAACATACATTTATTCATCCAAAGCTGTTCCAGGGCGCTACGAATTACAAGGGGTGCAGAAGTCGGGCATCGTGTTACATATCCCGCACGCTTTCGAAGGGTGAAGTGACAACTCAGTAATCGTCCGCTGTTCTTTACACTTGAAAAGCTGATTTTATTTTCGTAAGGACACGACCCCAGCCGGTTACTGAAAATTGGAGCTATTTAATTTTGGGAATAATATTTTACGATACATCCCTATTCTGATTTTATACAACCACTGTCTCTTTGACTCGAAAAATTGCCGAGGGTTATGAATGCGCTATCCTCGTTGGAAAGTTTTGTAATTTAAGATACTGAATTGATGCTACTAATTCTTTGATTTAGTAAATATAATATTCTAATTTCGAAACAATTTTAATTAAGCTGAAAGTAGCTTAATCTCTCGATTGATTTATTCTCGGACGATAACATTGATCTCACGGATAATTCATCAGCAATACACATTCACTTTTTAATTAGTCAGTTCACCTCTCTAGAAAATCAATGGAGCGCGATGAGGCCGGTACGCAACTCTTGCATGCGAGCACTGACGGCCTCAATTGAAGGGGCTTGAGGTCCGGAAGATAAAGCGATCAGTTTCCTTCAAAAAACGAGCACGATGCCGCCCGCTAAAGACAAGCCCCACAAAAGCAGGCAGTGCGTAAAAGAGATGCGTAAATTACCGCATATTGTGAGTCTCTCTGCTGAGGAAGTGTCGTCCCAATGCATCATTTAGGGCTCGAATGCTAGTATGGAGCTAGGATACGACTCAAGAGCTCTTGAACAAAACATGCTATCTATGCTGATATTATTTGACCTTCGAGCTCAGAAGTTTGTAACATTGTATGGCGTAGCTAAAGTGGCTCTCACTTCCGATCATTTACCTACGTCCCTTTGATTTTCTGGCTGCTCAGGGCTTTTTTAACTTCCGATTCTCGCTTCTTACGTTGTAACATTTTTCTATCTTCGCCCTTTTTACACTTCCATTCTATTCAATTGTGCGATCGTTAAATCAGTCATCGGGCAACTTTTTTTGAACATTGTGTACACACTTTAACTTTGATTTCCTATCGTTCTTGTCCTTCAGCGGAGCTTTCGAGTATTTCCCTGCATCTTGGAATGTGGAGTTTGGTGCCTGCGGAGCTGAGGCAGCGCCATCAGTCAAGGCGTAGCCGCGGTCGTAACGCAGCGCCTAAACGATGCCCTGGCCTGCCCAACTCCCGCTCTGGCGATCAAAAGATATTTCTATTACTCAACCTTCGCTTTATGATCCGCAGATTCGACTCGGTCCTCCAACACAAAAAATTATTAACGTGGCATGAGGTTTTCTCGCTGTAAATTCTTGCAAGGATACGATATTAGGTTTTGTTTACAGCGCTTATTTCTACGTTAGCTTTTATTTTCGAGGGATGTTTTAGGTCTTCATTTGTGTCATTTTAGGCGAATGCGTAGGAACCGATCCTCTTTATTTCTTTAGAAATTACTTCTAGTTAAAAAAGTCACTTACGTTGTGACTGACAAATTTTCGAATCCCTTTTTAAATTATCGCTTGAATGTCTTTCGGTATCTAAACTTGAAGAATTTCCTCTTCACGCTGATCAATTATAAATATGCAAGATAAATCTTCTCAAGTGTCACGACTGAATTCGCGTTTGATTCACGAGAGACAATTTTTCCAGATTTTTCACTCAAATATGAAAAATTTGGATGCAAAAACAGCCCTATTTCATCGTTCAGCTATGGGCTGACATCACCGGCTGTTATAAAGTCCTAACCACGCTCGAAAAAGATCGTGTGAGGTCGGAATGCGTAAAATGAAATGTTCCCATGGGGATTGAATTTTTGATTCTTAATGAAATGCTAATATTAAGCGAACATAGAACGAAATAGACATTGACATACAGTGTTTCAAACTGCCTAGTAACAGTGAAATTGAAATGTTGAAGCAAGGAGGATGAAGCAGTTATCAAAAAGCTCCTTGAAGCCTTGCTCTGTCGCAGGACTGGAAGAGTTACATTCAAGCCACCTCGAAAATTACAAATTTTTGGGTGGGATTCACTACGCAAAATTATTTTTAAGTTATGACCTGCCTACCAGTATTAAAAACGCTGTCAGTTTGCAATACATGTAGGGAATGTTAAGTATAATTTTGATGCCGATAATTATTAAAATAGGTTCAAACCTGACTGACATTTGATGACTGCGAATATATATCCTTATGGAATTATCTGAAATTACCTTTAAAAGTGAAATTGTTCAATACGAGAGACGAAATTCAAGTTTCACTATACCACCTGTACGCAAAATTGTACGGTTTTCTCCACTGAAATCAATTATAAATAATTTCACCACGGTGACAGACAATAAACGAAGCCACCACTGAAGCAATTCTATCTATTCCAATGGGCTCATTAAGAACAATTCCTGCTCAGCGATTGGCGTGACGCAAGGATAATTGAAGACTATGAAAGAAATGACTGGCATCAATGCAGAGCACCGAACTTGACCTTTGGGAGTGCGGGCAACTTCATCGGTATGAAATAAAGGAAGAAGGAGTATGCGGCGCGAGGACGAGAAGGTCAGGAGCAACGTCGAGCCGTGACTTGGACTGCGCTATCTGGAGCATCTAGAATGCCCTATTCTATCAGTCTTTGTCCTCACCTTCTCTGTAAATGTGGAGTATCTCACGGAAGTGAGTCAACGAGTATGCAAAGACCACGCTTCCCTACGGTTATTCAACTCGTGAAGCCGTAATGACGGTAGTGACTGCTGCTGCAAGAAAGAAAAGGAAGAAAAATCGTTTATTCCGATATCAGTCACATAGAGAGAAGAGAAGCCATGACTTGGAAACGATGAAGACTGCAAGTTTGTCGTGCGAAGGCGTTGTCGCAAAATATCTTTTTCTGTTGTCTCATGTTTAGAGGTTTGTATGAATGCGTTGTAGGTATTAACCAATTAAATTACATAGAAGGTACGGTTAAGCTTGAGGAATTATACGTGGAAGTATTTGAATAACCTAAATTAATTAATGGAATAACCTACGAAGAATACGAAAAACTGATGTTCAGAACTGGCCCAAATAGGTCATGATGTTCCACCAGCTGAACTGAAGCATCTACTGCGAGACTCGAGATGATATTTTGGCGAGCTGTGACGTACTGGGTGAGACGTTGTCTAGCTGTGACGTACGGGGTGATATGTTGTGTTCCTACCGGAAGATAAGAACGAGGTGATGGGTGATAGATGGAATAGTGACGTATGGAGTGATGACAGATGAAGTAGTGACATATGGAGTGATGACAGATGGAGTAGTGACATATGGAGTGATGACAGATGGGGTGATGATAGATGGAGTAGTGACATGTGGAGTGATGACATATGGAGTGATGACAGATGGGGTGATGACGTGCCCGCTCAGACCGCGGTTCAGAGGGCAGCGCGGCTCGGCAGGAGGGTCGAATCTCCAGTGTATAATTTTTGGGGAATTTTTTTAGCATTTATGCAGTTTATCGTGAAAGTCTTAAATTCTATCCAGACCTTTGAGGAATTTACAAACTCCTAAAGAATGGACGACAAATGCTTGCTGTAACTCGTGTTTGAATAAAGCAGCAGCTGCCACCCGAGCGAACTACATACGATCGAAGTGGGAAGCTTAGAGTAATATAATTCCCAAATGCTACTCACAAATTTCAGTTTGATCAACAATAGAAAAACGTAGGAGTGAACAGTTGTCTCTGTATCTTTTGAAAGTTTGCCTAAGATCTGGGGCACTGTTGGAAAAGTTTCAGAAAATGTTTGTCTAAAAACATCATTAGTTTGGTGATCACTTTCATGTTTTCTATTCAGTGTAACCTCGGCAATGATGTTCAACTATTTTTGAAAAATACTTTTCGTTAAGCATTCTCAGTGTAAAAGTTAAATTATACCGAGATGTGCGCACATGGTTGGCGTAAAAGCAGGCTGCGGGGCGGTCGACAACTGAACTGAACACGAGGCTTTTTCTGGGAGATTTGAGAGCTTTCGGAGCTTCGCATCTTCCCCTCCTGAGATTCTCATCAGCCATTATTTTAAGGTTGATTTATGAGTCAGAACAGTGTTCAAATTTGTACGGGTGTCAGGTCTGAGCTCTCGGAGTTTTGAAAATTCGAACTTCGTGATGGAGTTTCTTGACTTTTCCATAATTGCTTACAGTGAGTGAAGCGTGGCAGGGGCTGTAGAGTTTGCTGTTAATATCATCATAAATGTGCTCGTAGCTGGACTTCAACATTTGAATCGCTATTATGGATATAGAAGAGAGATAGATTCAGAGGATGGTTTATTGTCAATCACAAAATATCTTTTTGGTGGGTATCTATTATCCAATTATTCTTAATTAACTTTTTCTACGTGCATTCATTACTTTATTGCATCATTTGACAACTTGCATCAAGTTTTTCAAGCTACTGTGGCTAATGTATTATTAATTGTCATGACCTACAATTACCTCCCAACGATTGATGACATTGGTTTCTGATTATTTGCACCAGGCAGCTTGAGCAATTCTTAGATGGTTTACCTTGTCTTTTGTCATATTCTTACTTGCGTTTCGTCGTCTGTATGCGCGACACCATTTGCATCGCACGCCACTTTAGTCGCGCCGCAAAACTTTTCAGTTATGCTACACGACCAATTTCGAAACGCGCGCCCAATTTTTTATGGTAGCTTTAATTGTTCATGTTTCTTTTGGTGTGAATGACGGCCCATGAGATCACCGACCTTCTCAGGTCTAGGTCGGTCGTCGTTCGGAGTGGCTCTGGTGGCTGGCCAAATGTCAAGACCAGGTTTCATGAGAGCTACCTCGCATGGGGCCACCTCGAGCACCCGTGCGCTGTGTAGATGTGCGCTTCACGCATCCAACCGACGCACGGAAGTATAAAACATAAAATTCTCAGGTATAGGGGTGAGCTTCCGCGAACTACTACTAACCTTCTACATTCTCATGTCATTTCTCGCAGCAAACCAGCCTATTTTTTGGTGTTTCCTTACTTGAATGTGTGTTTGAAAGGGAAAAAGCATGAATGGGTTAACCGTAACTGGTACTTTATGGGTTGACTGTAATAGGGGCTTAATGGGTTGCCTCATTTATCATATTTTGAAAGTTCAATTTAATCCCATTAAAGTATTAATCCCATTAAAGTAATGTTAAATTGATATAAAAGTTAAATTTAGGTCTGAGTTGAAAGTAAGACCAGAGCGTTGAAGATAAAATTTCAATTGAGGAGCTTTCACGGTACTAGAAATGTTTATTACCTTAGTTTAAGCAGTATTGGATATATTTTAAACATTAATGGACCCTAGAGCCGTTCACTGTGGTACAGCAGACGTGAGTCAGAACACCAGCTGGAGAGGCAAGTATAAGGAACTGGACACTTTTCAGTCGTATTATTTTATTAATAGCTAGCTGTACCCGACCACGGGCAGCAGTGATTCAGTTTGGTTAACTAAAAAGGAAAGAAAAGATGTATATAAAACACACGCGTATTTGAATGGAACGTTGTGTCAAAATTTCAAAGCAAGGGGAAGAAATTTCAGAGATTTAAGATTTGAACAAACGAACGTTTACTTTTTTATTTACATAGATTTAGTCTTCTGGTCCAAATCTAGTTCGCAAAACCTGAACATACGCAATGATATACATAACACATACTCGGTTCCGTCTCGAAGCAGCATGTAAACGCGCATAAAAAATCTGCCTTTTTGCGAAGTCACGTGATTTTTATGCGTGAATTTATTTTTAATACAACATTTTAAAATTCTGCTTACTCCGTCAAAACTTTTAGTTTTTAAGCCGTTGATGAAATACGTAAGTATAATAAACTTTGAACTCAGTCGCGGAAGTAATAAATATTTCTAAACGAATATTTCCTAACTGTGTTTTGGCCAAATGGTTCCTAGTTAGAGAATCTTTGAAATCCCTATTTTAAATTAAAGGGAATAATTTTCTCACCCCCGCAAGCTACGCAATTGATCGGTTACGTGTTTTGTTCCGCCCTCTGTCGACAACTTCTTTTTGTTTCCTGTGTGTAATTAACTGCGCATTTGCACGACTGAAATAAGAAAATATTCTTCATTTTACCCGATACGTTGGTAAAGTAATTCAGGCAATAAATTATTGCATTAATAATTCCTAACATACGTCATTCCATGCAGTGTTGATACGTGACTACATTTTGAATATACTGTAGAACATTTTGTGAATATGTGCATAATGTTGGTTTTAATTCTAGATTATTCAGCCTGCGACTTTCCTTGCTGAAATGCCCATGGAGAGTTACTCACGAGGCACAAGGGAAAGTCCCTCTCAAGATGGCAACTTTGGGTCGAGCACACACACTTCTGTGCGATCGACTACGATATGTTTGTTAACTGACAATGCCGCTTTCGAGCGTTTGTGAATCCGTCTTTGATTCAGAGCCCATCTCCTGGCACGGAATGTCCAACTAAATTGTGTGCTCTGACCATGCATGGTGTTTCTGGTTCGCTGTCCTCGACCAGGAGAAATTTAGACATCGACCTCTCATTGTGGTCCAGTGCAGACCACTTAACTTCATCACACACGTCCGTGTGCAGAAACAATGCCACTTTTACTGTAGGTAGTATATTTCTTGGGCATCTGGAATGGTTGAATTATCTTGCTTCGGATCTTGTTGATCGATTTTTGCAATGCAGTCGTTGTGAGTGATGCCATTTCTTGTTCCTTCTTCAATGGACCTCAGAATTTATCGCAACATTTGGTATAATTTTTTCCGTTCTCACTCATAAATTCAAGAATGTTGCATCGCTCTGATCATCTCCAGTACCGGTCGCCACTTTCCTGTCCATTGTCTCGCGCATCCCAGCTCGCACCCACTGCAGGTAGCAAACAGATGATTGCTACTACTTCTTATTACTATTTTTATGTCCCTATTGTGATATAATTATTGTTGTGATGTGTGTAATTCGTAATTCTGTTCTTTGAAGGCATTGTTTTCCATAATTAGTGATGAATCAGACTTCCGCAACATTTTCGATTAACAACGAATAGTTTTATTTGAAATTTACTCCCTTTCAAGCTATCAGTAATCTTACGATTCAAGCACAGTTACGATTCGGTTACTAGCTATTTTTGTTTATTATTAGGTACTCAGTGGATGATTACAAGTATTCTCTAACGGCGCTTCTTCGTTATATTGAAAGCAAAAACTTTTAACGTTTTGCAGGCTCGTTATACCTGCGGTACCTGAAATTGGCTGGCTAGCGTACTGAGATCTTTCGTGAACAGAGTTTTCAATGACGGACAAAATATAAAGCTCTAATTTTTAAATCCTAGGGACTGCACTTACGCTGTTGATTTGTTTGTCTAAATGCTCACGTTAAGCTTTTACGAAGCATGCAAATATTAGCGAAGTCTGGGAAAATTGGTGAATTTCTCACAAACTACATCTAAAGTTCCCCGGACTCGAATGAAAATCAGGACGGACGAATGACGGCGTGCGGACATTATGTATTTCGGCTGCCGTGCGAACTGAATAGTTTATAAAATTTCAAATCCCATCCCACGTTCAAATGTAGTTCTATGGCAGCAGTATGGATGAGAGAGAGAGTAGTCTGCAGGGTATCCCTGATACACAAGAGGCAAACATGACCTCCAGGCAGCTCCCACGTCTGCCGAATGGGGTGAAAATAATCAAGACGAAGCAGTAGCGGACGCGCTGGCCGCTGCCGTTGTTGACCGTTGCGAGTTTAATGGACGCGTGACTTGATTCCCACGTCCTGGCACCGCACGCAACTTCTCCTGAATCCACACGCATTTCAATACCAATTGCACGGCCAAACAGCCCTTTGTGGGAAGGTTTAGACGTTAAACTGCGTGATTGGCACCCTGGACTGCATTGTCGTTTTGGGCATTCGTGAGCCCCGTCAGCGATAGTGATGTAAATAGAGTAGTCAGAATAACGTGGTGAAGCAACAGTGAAAGGTACGTTCTTTTTAAACATGAAATGACGTCAAAAATATTTCATTGATTCTGATATGTTCTTTACTACTACTTTGCTTAGAAACGGTTGTCATTGAAATCTGCTGTGTTTTATCGCAGATTCTATTCATCATATTCTTGCTGGTGGCAAAGTCGAAGAATTTTGGTTGGTCGTCTCGTATCTCACGTCATAACTCTACGATCAATAGTCGGTGGATATATCAAGGTTTCACGAGCACTCATTTATCGGAGACATGGAACTTGTATTTCGTCAACTGCATGTACGTAACTTCAGTGCTGGAACGCGGTTAAACTTGAACTTTGTATCGTCTTACGGCTATAGCTCCATCCCTTATTTTAGATCGAACAACTGATTCACAATGAGGAGCATGCGCGCGTCTCAACTTCCTCAAATGTTGAGCTACTTACATGAGGCCGTTTGTTCTACCAAGGCTAATGTCAAGGCGCTCGCGTGTACACCCAAGCCCTCCATGGTGGTGGTGGGTCACTGCCACCACCCCTGTCTGAGAGGTCCTTATCTCACCCTACATCCTCCCAGGGCTGCGCCTTATTCAGGCTCATCACTTAAATGCTTTTAGGAGTTTTCGGGCAGCCGCAAGCTTCAAAGCTCGGCTCACAAAGTGTCCGAGATTGTTTCAACAACGCGAGATGAATGGGACGGCTAGGTTTGCTAGCTCGAAATTGCTGCTCAAGTAACGGTTGAACATAAATGTGAAGCAAAGCTAGCGGGGAAATTAAATCCTTTCTGATTCAAGCAGCTGCTGAATAATGAAGGAAATAAAATAAAACTCAAATTTTTCTACTGTGTCGTTGCGAATAAAAATTTACTAGATACCAGGCTGAGGCACCTTTGACTTCAGCAAATCGAGTAATTGCTAAACCTCAGCCTTTGTTTTCGGGGCCTTGTTGGGGTTGCGGCCAGGGCATAAAAAGGCCATCACAAGGTGTTCTTCCAAAGTGATCTTTTGTCAAGGTGCAGAACGACTGTTTTTATTGCCATGTTTACTGAAGCGACTGCGCAGAGAGAGCGAGAAAAGTCCTCCAAGTAGTTGTGATAAGCCTCCATCACAGCGTCACCAGCGTCTCATGACGCAGTCAAGACGTGTAACTGGACGCACTATCAGTATTGCGTTTTCTGTTACGTTCATTGATGTCACCGATGGTCATGAGCGTAATTTGGTACTGGTGTTAACCTTTATTGGTCACTTCAAGGGTTTTTAGGATCTCTGAACTCTGTGTATAACAGTCGACAAACTCAATATAGTTAACTTGATTTGAAATTTCTTGCAAAAGATATGCGAAATATTTTAAGATGAAAACTCTTGTATTCTTATATTCTTACTCGAATCGTTTCGAGAGTATATTGTTTCTATCACATTTACGACTCATCATGAATGATTTATTCATCCCTTTGTACTTCGAGTAGAAGGACGCCACGAGTTGTGGAGTATGTTAGGTTGGCCATCTCTGGAAAGCTGAGCGTCGTTCGCACGCCGTGCTATACTGCACGCTTAACGGTGGACTGATCTCTAATGATATTCATTTGATTTGAATAACATCTTGTGTCAACATCTTGTTGGTTGTTCGTATTAAGCTTAATGATAGCGCTGACTGCTCGCCAGAAAATATAGGACACAGATCCGCACACTCACACTCATGTGTTGAAGAAGAGATTCGTACAGCACTCGACCATTACTATATTTACTCTCTTCAAAGGCAGAATTCTTTGCGATGTCGAAGACTTCCTTGTTATTCCAGTCTGGCTAGGTCATTGAGGGTAAGGTTTTTATTCAGTCGTGTGTAATTAAAGAAGCCCTCTCACTTAGGATTTCCTTTACTCTTGATTCGGTTTAAAAACTCTAACGTTAATTCTCTAACGTTAATTTTCTTGGCCAATATATTTTTCCCAAAATAATCGACCACTAGATGAGAAACCAAATACCTGTTTGCCGAAAGAAAACGATACTGCATTTAAGTTTGAAACGAGGTTTGGAAAAATTGAGGACCATGACCTAGGTCCTAGAGACTCGTTAACTCGCGGCATGCAGCACGGCCGTAAAGTATCGAGTGTATCGTGAAGTCCTCCAGCGCTCTCCCGACCTCACAGCGGCACCGCGTCGCCAAACGTTAATGCGCTGGCTAATATTGAACTTTCCGTTCATGAAACTTCGTCTATTCCAACAGGCGACTATTGTACTGAAAATTCGATACAGAATGAGTTCCTCGTGTCAAATTCTCGACACACTTCAAAAAAGGAGGGAATCTTTCAGAATTTATGTTTTACACTATCAAGTCAGAGGCATCTAAATGAGTCCTATTTCTTTGGGAATTTTGCATTTTCCGACGGAAATTGTAAATTTACTAATGTATACATGAGTGCATTTACAGTCATACGTTCATATTAAAATCTGATGAAATATCCCCGTAAACGTGATTGTGTGCAACGAGAATAACAACTTTTCACTTATCTAATATATTGTATCATAGACACTGTACGGTCTTCGCCACGTTGTTCATCTTTATGATGCACGAGGTGAGCGAGCTTTGATACGCTTAGCACTTGCCTGGCGGCTAAGGTATGGAATTAAACTATATTGGGAAATTCGAGTCCCGATACCTCGAGTGAATTCCGCACAGATTACAGAAATCTTTAATTCCTTGATCCTGTCATTTAAGTTCAAGTACATCGAATAATCTAGATTCCAGCATGCATACAATAAGTGTAACACACGTTTGAAACAGTTCTCTCTCAGTGTTCAGCAGTCTGCCGAGATGCGCCCGACTTCATGATTCCGTTTTTTACAGCGAGGCGCGTCTTCCACTCCTGCGACGCTTTTTTACGCGAGGATGAATTCAAGGTGACATGGCCTTCTTCTGGTCGAGCCTTTTTAAGAACTGAGGCGTAAATTTCAATCGGATCTGAGCCTGGCAGGCTTCAGTGAAACGTTCTTTTTATGGACATCTCATTTGGGCTTTAAAGACGTATAGCCTAACAGGAATTTATGACTACATTCACCTCGATTGTGAAATTGCTTGGGCATAGTCGTAAGTAAAAATGGCTAAAAAGCTCATAAATTTAATCAGAAATGAAAGAAGTAATTTTCAAAACGTACTTCCGAATCGTTTTGTGTAATAGTTCATAGTTAGATGCGAAATTTTAAGCATAAACACGATCCGTACACGCAAGGTTAGAACTTGTGTGCATTGCAAACGTTCCAGTCAGATTTTTGTAAGAGGTAAGATGGAAATCAATATTGCTCAGTAAATTGGATTCTAGAATGAGGGTACGAATTAATCTTCTCGCGCACCATACCGCATAAACTTAATGTCGTCCACAGCTTGCTGTTAGTCGCGAACTATTCGTAGGCAGAATAGTCCACACTGATCAAATGTAACTCAGCAGTTCAAGGTTAAGTGTCTGAAACATCGTAGTAATCAGTGGGATATCCATACTGCCATGCTATGAAGGTCACTTTCTTTCTGATCACAAACCGAGACCTGCACTTTCAGTCCCGCTTGACCCTCACCATGAGCACGGCGAGCAAGAACTGGACCATAGGTAAAGTTGAACGAGACTTTGCGCTCTGGCTCATTAGGAAGATAGAAAAAATGTCCCCTGCCTAAATGAGGTTCCTCATACACCGCGCAACCTCGCTGAGTCATGGCTGCGTGGCGACCAGAACTCTTTAAGCGGCGCTCAGTGGGTCCTCTGCATGGCATCAACACCTGGAGGCGACGAACTCCTCATTTCACTTTCAAATTTGACTTGTTTTGGTTATGATCCTCGCACGACGGACTGGAATAAGCGAAGCTGTCGCGCTCTCAATTCGAAGTGGAAATAAAACGTACTATTGTTGATTGTAAATAATGGTTACTGTGCGGTAAACATGTAGTGTACGATTTGGAGATCGTTTCCTATTCTTTACTCACGTGCTTTACAGTTCAGTCTTACGAAAGCGAATTCAAACCTA